>JAHRHZ010000074.1:2707826-2749987 GCA_024137785.1 Ginglymostoma cirratum | reverse complement strand
GCTTGTTCTTTTATAATGCCATCTTTTTCTGCATCCACAGTATTTTGCAGTTACACAAATTAGTTAATGACTGGAAGCATTGGTTTCTATCAGTTGGTCAATGAGATAATGAACAAAGCCATCAAAATTGGCACTTTGATTTTCAAAAATTAATTCTGGGATTTGCTGGCAAGGAAGCTTTTGTTGGTCCTCCTTAGCGTTCTTGAGAATATGTTGGTGGATTATCTTTTGATACGAACAAATGGCTTTAATAGGACACTCTAGAAGGAAGTTAAAATTCAAGCACATTGGTGAGAAACTGGAGTCACATATATACCAGATGCCAGCAGCACAAAAAGTGTGCCTAGTGAATTAGGCAAGTTGCAAAACATAGCGCCAACAATTCCTTTTCCATTGACCTGGAAAATATTGGCAACATTTAAAATTTCAACTGAAGGGAAACCAATAATGTGACAAAGAAATAAGGCCCCTGAATGAGTTTGAGCTACTGTGCACTTCACTGGAAAGAGAATTGTGCACAGTGAGAAATCACTGTGCCATCTTAATGTTCTATATTAGACCAATTTCACAGGCTTTCCATCTAAAGGACATTAGTGAGTGGGCTTTTAGGGAAATCTGTTATCGTTGTTGTAACTTTATTTTTTAAATTTGTTTTTCACTGACCTGATGGATATTTAAACTATCTTTTTGAAAACAACACTGACTTTTTAAAAAATGTGTTTAAATTTCTTATTTGAAGAATTTTTAAACTGAATTCAATTTCTGCCATAGTCATGAAAGAAGGTGAGCTCACATCTTCTCAATTACCACACTCTAGCATACAGTAACGTAACCAATAACTTGCTTTGTAATCTGATGAGAATGTAATTCCGTTCAGTTTCATGGTTGGTGAACCAGTCTTTGCAAATAATCGCAGTAAAAGTGTGGTTTGATATGAATAGTGGAAATGGCAGTGGTTGAATTCTTTACTTGGTGAACCAGCACAGAGATGGAAAGTTGAATGGCCTCCATCTGTGCTTTAACAATTCAGTGATTCCCTGATCTCCTTATCAGAATCAAAGGTTTCCTAAAGTTTAATTGAAGTTGCTTTCTTTATATTTTCTCTGATATTCACACTGAATGTCAAGCAATCCCAGCTATTCCTGGAAATGTAAATAAAGTTCACACTTCATTGATTCGTTCTGTCATTTCAGTAGGTTAAGCAAAAAGAGAATATAAATTGCTTTCCCAGACATTTAGCAAATATTTCTGTCTAATGATTTTGAAAATTCATGTGATCATTTTGTTGAGAGGAGCTCGTATCCATTTAAAATAGTGGTTTGCCTGTACATGTACAAACATATGGACATTGTGTGACTCTGTACAGCATGACCTAAATTGGCTATTGCGTGCACTTTCGTTTTCAGTGCATTCAGCAATTCACAATGTTCAACGTCAATGTTCTTCACTCCAGTGTTCTGAGAAATTACCTGAAGAAGCTGTTGATTCTCTGATGTTAAAGAAAGGCTAGTAAATGGTAAGAACATGTTATAGCTTATGTTCCCAAAGCCGTTTTGTTTCACATTTACTGGCTATGAACTCAAGGAATATTTCTCATTTGAAATTTGAAAGTTGAAAATTTGTTTATTTCTCATTTGAAAGTTATAAATAATAAGAACAAAACTTTTGAGTACAATGCTATAAATGAACGTGTGTATCATCAGTTTTGTGCCGCCATACACTTTTTCTAGGTTCTCAGAATCAGTCCATGTTAATCTAACCAAAATACTTGATTTCACACCACAATGAGTACTGAGCTTATCGACATGACAAGTGTTTATAGTTTTAACTGTTAAAAGAGTTGAGTAGGTTCAGACAGCACATCAAACTGAAGACTGGATAAAATACTACTCCTATTTTGTGGAAATTTTGATTCACTTGATATTTAGAGTCCTCCAAAAATTGCGCCTGACTGGTACAACAAGAAACCAATAGTGATATTTTCATTTTCAAACGTTGATGATAAGTGGTGGATTTTCAAACAAGAAGAGCCCACTTTGCTCTACTATAAGTATCCACTTTTCTTGTACTTCCTCATTTGGACTGGGATGTTACAATGCAATATGGTACCAGGGTGATGGATGCCATTAGTAAAGACAGACTAGAAAAGTTGGGATTGTTCTCTTTGTGGTTAAGAAGTTTTAGGAGTAGGTTTAATTGAAGAAGTAAAGTTTTACGTTTTTTATCAATCAACCTGTGCAGGTTGAAAGTTGAAAATTTGTTTATTTCTCATTTGAAAGTTATAAATAATAAGAACCTGTGCATCTGATGATGCACCTCTGGATCGGCTGGAACATGAACCCAGACCTTCTGACCAGAGATCGGGGCACTACCACTATGCCATAAGGGTCCTAGAAAGTTTTAAGATACCTAACTATTATTCATGTAGATCAGGCACAATGTAGTTAAAAACCTGCAAACTTTGAAGCAGTGACATGGCCTGCTGATGATGCGCAGTGTCCCTGTTTGACCAAGAAATTCATCAGTAGACCACAGGTAGGTGCTGCATTGTAAGCTGACAGTGAGTTTCACCAGTAAGAAAACCTTCCCCACTGGCATGTGAAATTTTAATTTCAACCATGTGAGAAATAGCAAAGAGAACAAAAGTGGAAGTGATGGTCCACTCTTCCTTTTATCGCCCTTTTACTATTGATATGTCAGTAGAAAATTTTGGCATTCGCTTTTATGTTTTATGCCCGTCACTTTTCAAATTCCCTCTTTCTTTTTCTTATTTGCTTTCTTAGTTTCCCTCTGAATCTATTATATTCAGCTTGAATTTCTGAATTTCTCATATGTATTTTCTTCCTTTATTTCTTTGCTGTAATTTGTACCTTCTTTGACATCCAAGAGCTGTAGATATGTTTACCCCACTTTTAACTTTCAAGGGCAGATACCTTGACTGTACTCAAGTCATCTTTTCTTGAAATAGACCATTGTCCAGCTTTTGATTTTCCTGCCTTTACTGAAATTTATTTGCCCCAAATCCATGCTGATCCCATTGAAATTAGCTTCCCCCAATGAATAATTCTTTTTCAACTTTGTTCATTATCCTTTTCCACAGCCACCCTAAGTCTAATGATATTGTGATCATTACCTCACAAATAGTTGCCCTAGAGTGGTTTCAAGTCTCCTCCTGTAGACAAGCAGTGGTGTAGTGGCATTGTCCATGGATTAGAATGCTTGAGTGACCTGAGCTAATTCTCTGAGGACATAAGTTCAAATCCCACCATGGGAGATGATAAAACTTGAGTTTAATGTGATAACTGTTGTATTTATAAAAGCCCATCATTCATTTATGCTCTGTGGCAATGAAAGCAGGTCATAGGCTGGGAATACTGTAGACTATTTGTGACTCCATACAGATGGAAGACTCTGAACTGTTCCCTGACATAGTCAAGCAAGACACTCCATTGTATCAAACTGCTCAAGAAAAGTTAAAACCAGACAGACCACCTGACCACCAGACATCAACCTAAGCACCAAAATAACATTAGTGAACCCAACTGTGTTGCCCTGGCAAACTGCCAAAATTGGAAGTGTTGCCCCACAGACCGGCAATAGAAGCTTGACATAATCCTTCTTGCTCTATTATACCCAGAAACAATGCCCCAGGTACACCATCATCAACCACTGGTAAGTCCTGTCCCACTCACAAGCGAACACACCAAACGTGGCAGCACAATGATGTATACATTGGAAAGTGTTGCCCTGGGAATCCTGAACATTGATTCCAGGCAACATGAAATCTCAGGCATCAAATCAAGTCTGGGAAGGAAACCTTTCTTCATGCCTCCCATTATGTTGATGAATCAGTACTCCTCCATGTTGAATGCCACTTGGAGGATGCACTGAGTTTGGCAAGGGCGCAGAATATACTCTGAGTGGAAGACATAAAAGTTTGTCACCTAGAGTGGTTCAGTAGTACCACTCATGGCTGAACTGGTCATGTCTTAATGATTACAGAAACTAGACTAGGTTTGTGGCTTGTGGTGATGGTACTAAAAAGCAGGAAAAAATGTTCAACCAATCCAGCTGTCACAATTGGATCTGTCTATGATATTATTGGTAGGAGTGACCACTGCATAGTTGTTATGCTGACTTGGCCTTATCTTCTACTGAGAATACCCTACTTTGTGTTGTGTGACACTTCCACCCTGCTCAATGGGACAGACTTCGAACTGACCTGTCAATTCAAAACTGGGCAACGTCATTAGAGTGAGAGATGGCTGGCAAGGAGTGGCACCAGTTAAAGCTTTGACCTAATGAAGCTTCTTCCTCCTATTAGTTATTAATTTTCTGGCACCTGGAAGTGGCAGGAGTACAGAGCTTAGATCTGATTTGTTGGTTCCAGGATTGCTTAGCAATGGCTATTGCAAGCTGCTTCCATTGTTTGTCAATCAAATAGTCCTATGTTACAGCTGTATCCTCAACTACATGGGAGACCGGTTTATCAGTGGAAGAAACAAGGTTGAAGGAGTTGCATCCATCTTTAGCTAAAAGTAATTGTTCCATCTCATCTCCTCCTGAGATAGCCAACATCACAGATGTCAGATTTCAACCAACTCAATCCACTTGTCTTAATAGAATGCTGCAAAGATTTAGGGCCTGACAATGTTCCAGCATAATATAAGAGACATGTGCTTCATAACATGCCAACCTGGTGCGGTCATTACAACACTGACATCTCCCAACAATGTGCACTATTTCTCATATATGTCCTATACACAAAAAGCAGGACAAATCCAACCATCACAGACCTATCAGTTTAGTCTTAATCATCAACAAAGCAATGGACGGAGCAGTTGAGAGTGTTATTGAGCAACACTTGTATACAAATACCCCATTAATTGATATTCAATTTGGAATCCACCTGGAAGGCTCAGCTCTTGACCTTATTGCAGTCTTGGTCCAAATTTAGACAAAATCAGCAAATTGCAGAACTGCGCTGGGTGAGCCCTTGCATCAAAGCACATCATGTGACTGGGTGTGGCATCCAGGGGCCCTCGCAAAGCTGAAGTCATTGTGAATTAGTGCTAAACTCTTTCCTGGTTGGAGACATACCTGGTACAAAGAAAATGCTTATGCTTGTTAGAAATCAATCATCTCAGGCCCAAGACATCACCATAGGAGTTCTTCAGGGTAGTGTCCTAGGTCCAACCATCTTCTGCTTCTTCATCAATAACATTCCTTCTGTCATAAGGTCAAAAGTGGCAATGTTCACTGATGCACAATTTTCAGCACCATTCACCACTCCTCAGATACTGAAGCAGCCCATGTCCATATGTGGCAGAACCTGGACAATATCAAGGCTTAGCCTGATAAATGACAAGTAATATTCAAGCCACACAGGTGCCAGATAGTGACCACCTCCAGGACAAAAGAATCTAACTTTTTTTTTTATATTCTTTGGCATTACCATTGCTGCATTACAACATTGTGAGGTCACCATTTATGGGAAACTGAACTAGACTAACCATATAAATGGGGAACAATAGGGAGGTGGGGGCAATACCTAGGGGGTGGTGATGGTCTGGTGGTATTATCACTGGACTGCTAATCCAGACACCCAGCTAATGTTATGGGGACTCAGGTTCAAATCCTACGACAGCAGATAATGGAATTTGAATTCTATAAATATCTCCAATTATAAATCTCATGATGACAATGAATCCATTGCTAATTGTTGGAAAAACACACCTGGTTCACTAATAGAGATAGTAGGAACTGCCGATGCTGGAGAATCTGAGATAACAAGGTGTAGAGCTGGATGAACACAGCAGGCCAAGCAGCATCAGAGGAGCAGGAAGGCTGACATTTCAGGGTCTAGGCCCTACTGCTTGGCCCGCTGTGTTCATCCGGCTCTACACCTTGTTATCTCTGGTTCACTAATGTCCTTTAGGGAAGGAAGCTGCCATCCTTACCTCGTTTGGCCTACATGTGACTCCAGACCCACAGTAATGTGGTTGATTCTCAACCTCAGTTAGGGATGGGCAATAAGTGCCTGCCCACCCTCATCCCATGAATGAATACAAATCCTGTGGCAATGAAAGCAGGTCATAGGCTGGGAATACTGTGGCAAATAACTCATTTCCTGGCTGCACAAAGCACCATCCATTTATTTTCAAGGCAACTTCAAAGGTACTCTCAAGAAGCCAGACATCAAGACAAAGCAGTCCACTTGATTGGCTCACCATTTTCCACCTTCAACATTTACTCCCCCTACCACTGACACGCAGTAGCAGCAGTGTGTACCATCTACAAGTATCTTACCAAGGATCCTTCGGCACTCGAGTGACTGTCTTTGTGGAATTTGTACATTTGCCTTGTGTCTGCATGGGTTTCCTCCCAATGCGCTGGTTTTGTCCTGCTGCTCAAAGATGTGCAGGTTAGGTGGATTGTCCATGATAAGTTGCCTATAGTATCTAGCGATGTGCAGGCTAGATGGATTAGCCATTGGAAATGCAGGGATAGGATGGGGGGTGTGGGATGCTCTTCGGAGTGTCACTATTGATTCAGTGGTCGAATGGTCTGTTTCCGCACTGGAGGGATTCTATGGTAGTACCCACCAAATTCACAACGGTTGACACCTAGAAGGACAAGGGCTAATGTATGTATGGGAACACCACGACCTTCAAGTTACCTACCAAGCAACACACCATCCTGACTTTGAACTGCATTGCTGTTCTTTTACTTTCTTCCTGGAAAATCCTGGAGCTTCTTTCTAACAGCATTGTGGGTCTACTTACAGCCCAACTACTTCAGTCGTACAAGGCAGTATCTCAGAACCACCTGCAATTAGGGATGGACAATAAATGCTGGCCGAGCCAGTGATGCATGCTTAATGGATTAAAGAAAAAGACACCTGTAACCCGGTTGTGACATATGTAAACTTGATACTTACTACCCTTTCGCTGCTGAACTCAGGCTTACCTATATGCACAATGACTTGATTGAATCAGAGAACAACACATCACTGAAGGTGGCTGCTCAGCTCCTGAGCACATATCCGGCTCCTTTTGCAACAGTGTTGGTGAGAACTAATTCCATCCTCGTAATTTCTGTGACAGTGAGATGATGAGTTCCAAGCTCTCCAAAATGTCCGTTGTATTGTGGTCAATTCCTTAACTTCTTGACTAAAAATTTCATCTTAGAAACTCCACTCTTACATAAGTATATTTTGTAAATTACAGGAGATAAATGAAAAAGAACTTTACGGAAATAAAAATGACATTAAAAGAGAGTGCAAAGGCAATCCAGTGCTGAAGGGAATGTTCACATTGGTCTCAATAAGGTAATCTAATTTTTACCAAACATTTAATAACTTCACTCACTCGTAATTGTTTTACTTAAACCATTTTACACTGTTTTATAATGCACACAACACAATTATATTTTTGAAAAGCACAATTCAAATGGTTTCCCTATTTGTCAATATTGTGGATAGTTACGTATAGCTGTTTTACCTGTAACAATTTCATAGTATTTTGGAAATAAAAACATTTGTATTATCATTCTTTTTTTCTTAATTACTTCAAAAATCATTGATATAAATGAAAGAATGGTGTCCAATATTAAAAACGACTATATATCCATTATCTTGAAGAGTGTAGTTATCCTGATGTTTATTATTTACGCCTTGATACAGACACATATTGTTAGCCACGGGGTATACATGAGTGTTTCCTGTCTTTCATTTCTTCTTTTCCTGTTGCTCAGAACAGTTTGATACCTGCAGAAGCAAATCTTTTTTTGTTTTTGTTTTCTTCTCTGTTTTTTTCCTCTCCTGGGAATACTGCTGTACAGCTTGGTGCATGACCTTTTCCACAATTTGCTTACTGATAATCCACAGCTCCTCTTCCTGCAGTTCATTCTCAGGCTTGTCACCTGCTAGGAGATTACAGCCATCAGTGAGTTAGTCAGTCAAGTCCACGTATCAAGATCTGTATGATTTCGCCCTCCTGTCTACAATTATTATTTTCTTCTCTCACAATTTTCAGTCATGGTTATTATATAAACATTGTCAAGACCGCGTCTTCGTATTGTTTTCTTTATTTTGAACTGTGGACCAAAAGGGGAAAAGCGACGCTTTAGATTAAGAGCTGAGGAAGGAGTTGCTGCAATTTGAAAAACAAACTGCTGAACCCATTCTGAAATGTGTTTATATTGCTTTGTTCGAGCAATGGGGGAAGGTATCTGAGACACCACAGCACCTGAGCGATCTTCATCCGGTTGCAGATTACAGATTGGTTTGAGCTGTCTGGGACCAATTGTGGATCTCAGAAGTCATCAGCATAATGGCAGCTCTCTGGTTCTGGGACAGGTGAACAGCGTATGCTTTTGATATAAGGAGAGCCGTCACTAGAGAGCAGAAGACATAAGGCCTCTCTCCACACTCTGCAATGAAGTATCCTAAGCCTGGAAGACAGATAAACATCCTTTCCTGGCAGTTGCTGTAAGCTGTTGCCACCTAGTCAGTAATTAAAATACTGTACAATTAGTGTGTGAATCACCCTGCGTCTTCTGCAAAGAAGTTTTAAAAATGTCTGGAAATATGGAGATCAGAGAAGGGAGGTTTTGGAAAGCAAAAAAGGGTATCCCATAGAATTTTGTGGACTGGTGCTATTGAACTGTGCTTCCCAGTTTTATTTCTCCCCTCCACTCATAACAGTTGTTATGAGTGGGAAGAAGAGTCGGATATAGCACGAGTTAGTTCATTTCCAGTTTTGCTTGCTGGCCAGGAAGAGCAGATGACCCATCTCTGCAGCAACCTTGTTTCCTGTCCCATAATTGGTCTCCTCCTGCATACCTTGGTCCAATATCCCTGCAGAAATCACCTCCCAAAATCCACAAACTCCCTCACAACCTTTTATTTCTGTAACTCTCATCTTCTATCCACTGTATTACTCTCATGACCTTCCAACTATGATAATTTTCAAACTTTCATCATTGACATTTTTTGGTGCAGCCATAAACATAAAAGAGCTTCCACCCATAATCCTCCATTGCTTGCCAAGTATGATCTTCCCTGACTTACACCCACAATTACCTTGCTACTCCATATGTAGGGATATAGTGGCATAATAGTAATGTTGCTGGGCTAGTAATCCAGAGGTTCAGGCAAATGATCTGTGGAAATGGGATCAAATCCCAGCTTGGAATCTAATGGGCTTAAATTCAATTAGTAAAATCAGTATTTATAATTTAGTCTCATTAATGGTGACCATGAAGCTATTGTTGATTCTTCTAAAAACCCATCTGGTCCATTAATATGATTGAAGGAAGGTAATTTGTCATCCTTACTTGGTCTCTTTTTACATGCGACCCCAAACCCACAATGACATGATAGTCTCTTAAATGGTTTAACAAGCCACTCAGTTCAAGGGCAGTTAGGGATGGGCAACAAAGTTGCACTTGCCAGCGATGCCCAGGACCCATGAATAAATAAAGAAAATGTTACCCTCAAGCTTTCCCACAAATTCCCCTGATCTTACCCAATAACTCCTTAGACTCATAATCTCTACCTCACTTTGGCCTTTGGTTGTGGCATTACCAGCATTAACCTTCTTGCTGGAGGGTTAGCCAGGCTTTTATTCTTACTGTGCATTAAACAGAAAATGGAGATGGTTCTTCATAGAATCATAGAATCCCTACAGCGGAAGCAGGCCATTTGGCCCTTCGCGTCCACACTGCCCTTCTGAAGAGCATCCCACCCAGACCCACTTTATCCCTGTATCCCTGCATTTCCCATGGCTAATCCACCTCGCCTGCACATCCCTGGATACTATGGGCAATTTAGCATTGTCAATCCAACTAACCTGCAGATCTTTGGACTGGGGGAGGAAACTGGAACACCCAGAAGAAACACATGCAAACATGGGAGAACATGTAAGTTCCACATAGGTAGCTGCCCGAGGCTGGAATTGGATCTGGGGCCGTGAAGCAGCATTGCTAACCACTGTGCCATCACGCTGACCCAAAATGAAGACTTTATATCTATTTCGTTCGAACCTTCCATTACCTGCATTTCTTGTTTCTTGGCCACTCCAATACCCACACACACCCCCTCAACCTTTATTCCATACCCCATTTCCTCTCTGCCTGCATACAAATATCAGCAAAGCAGACCAAGAATAGTGGAAATATTCAGGCCAAGCAGCATCTGTGGAGAGATAGACAGTTATCTCATTACACCTGTGATCTATCTACCTTTGCACCATAAGACCTTTTTAAGTAATTTTCATTGTTTAAAATATTCTACCATTGTTGATCTTCATCTGCCTGTTTGTTAAGAATCCTTTTCCTCCCCAAAGCTACTCAGTTGCTGAGATAACCTTTCAAAATAAATTTTACTTTCTCCAGAACCCAATGGAAACTTGATCTTTGTTCCCAATCAGCTCTGTTACTCAGACCCTGTGTTCTGACAGGCCCCGACTATAGCAAAAAATATCAACCCTATGTTTTGCTTCCTCTTTCATCATGTGGTTTGATGCCAAGGTATAAGCTTGCAGTTGAGTTAGACTAGTCAAGGAGAAAACAAAGTCAAAAACAATCTTCAGACTTAGACTTCAAAGTAATACGATTTAGTATACATTAATACTAAATACTGTCAAACATAGTGATCACAAATAGATCAGATTCTGACTTATAGTTACATTAGATAAGAACTAATCAGTCTGCTTTGTGCGTTTATGTTCACGTGATCAATGGGGCTTCCAGTCTGGATTGTTATAGACTGGTTAGATATCCAGACATATCTAACTCCAACCACTGTGTGCCATTTATACTCTGCGATGTACCCCTCCATAACATCATTGCAATGTTATTCCAGGGTCCTCAAACCCTTACACAACACATTCCTGCAACTATCAACCTCACACTATTATATAGAGCAATGTTACTTTCTATCCTAACCAAGCACTGGCGCACAATTCGTATCTAACTCAGGCTCTATTTCCTCCCACTGTTGCATCTCAACTTTCTGGACCCACTACTGCACTCTTGTGCTCCTCAAAGGAAATGTTTCCTCTTGTAGGATCACCAGAATGTTGTGGATTCAAAGTTCCACTCCGGCAATGTCACCTCAGCTGAGGTAGGAGGCGGTAAGGTGGGGGGTGGTGGACTGCAGTGTGGGTGGAATTTTAGTGACAAGATGTTACGAGGTTTGTGACCATGTAGGAGGTTAAAGAGCTGAAAGCGCATGATCATCTTTCACCTTCAAATTGAATGCTGTGTGCAGCAAACCGTCCTTGGAGAGGTCGGTTAGTAATTATAATATGCAAAGTGACCACTAACAAATAGTTTTACTCAGGAGTTGACTGTATGCATGCCTTTCACAGGTTTTGTGAAACCCAGCAGGGAAATCAAGGCGAGAGGACAATGGGATTTCAGAAAGCCGGATAAGTGACAGGCAAGAAATGTTGGCTCACGCCCTTGAGAGTGTGCTTTCACTGTGTTGTATGTGATTTCAACTTTTGTGAGGTTCTTCCTACTGCTTGGAAGCTCGTTGTCTTTTGATGTGCATTTCCCAATGGTCAACCTTCAGTAACGAGTGTTACTCATGTGGGAAAACTTTGCACCTAAGATCAGGAATATGACCAACAGCAAGAGCAAGCCCTGCTTCCACCTCAAACCCTTGCTGTGCTGCAGGAGAAAAGGCAGAGCACAGAGCGCCAGCTCACTAGGGCACTAGTCCAGGGTTTATTGTTTGTTAATATGCATCCTGAACTTCGCTATATCACAAGGCTCATTATTTCATGCCAGAAGCTCATAGATATCTGCAATTTGAATATGGAATCATAGAATCCCTACAGTGTGGAAGCAGGCCATTTGGCCCATCGAGTTAACACCAGCCCTCAAAACAGCATCACACCCAGACCCACCCCCAACCCTATCCTCATTATCCTCAAAGACTAGCATTTCCTAACCTTCACGTCCCTGAACACCAGGAGCAATTTAGCATGGCCAATCCACCTAACCTGAACATCTTTGGACTGTGGGAGGAAACTAGAGCACCTGGAAAAACCTATACAGATGCGGGAGAATGTGTACACTCCACACAGATCGTTGCTTGAGGGTGGGAATCAAACATGTGTCCCTGGTGCTGCAAAGCAACAGTGCTGACCACTGAGCCACCGTGCCATCCCAAATCTCCTGGAAGAAAACCTGCTGGTGATTAAAGCGGACACACACGCATTAACAATGCTGCCTAAGCCACTGCAGCCCATCATTATATTAACCGGATTCCTTTTGGGGATCAGTGCAGGATACCTCACAATTGCATCATACAAATGGCTGGTGACAGTATTTACTGCAATTCGCAGCTAATATGGCAAGTCAGAAAGAGTCGGAACTTAGCTTTGTAGCTCTGGCTGGATTCTCACAGGCCCAGGTAAAGATTTTGCTGCCCTCTGAAGACAGCTTGGAGCACTCCTTTGAGATCCAGTCCTCAGACTGATGAATGAAACAAAGCACCAAATAAACAGAGGCCCCCGCAACACCAGGAATAGACGCCCCTGAATATAAATGTAATCTCCGCATTACTACCTGAACCATGAGCTAATTGGCATAGCGTCAATGCTGTTAAAGAAGTAAAAACATGGTTCAGAGATTTATGTGGGAGGAATGTGTTTGAATTCACTAGTACTGGGGAAAGAGGGAGCTGTTCCATTGGGACGAGCTCTACCTGAATTATGCTGGGACTAGAATCCTGGCAAATTTCATAGGTAGGACTGCAAATAAAGCTTTAAACTAAATAGTGGGGGCAGTGTTCAATTGCATGGATTTTTTTTTAAAGTTAAAGCGTAAGGAGAAGGTGGGAGTGCAGGTTAGTGGTGTGGCTGTTCGTTCCTTGAAAATGAAAGAAAGCGTCAGAGTGTGTGTAAATCATTTTGCACCAAGGAATCATAGAAAAGTAGGATAGATTGAAACAGGACAAACTTATAGGCTTTGTGCCTGAACATGAGTAAAATTTGGAATAAAATTAATTAGTTAGCAGCACAAGTACAGACAAATGAGTATCATTTGGTGGCAATTACTGGTTACAGGGCATGGCGGTGAGATGTCGTAGAGGAGTTTTGAGTAGTGTGCTCAGCAGAACAAATCGACATTTATTTGGTCACTCCTTATCACGCAGCATCAGAGAGGCCAGAGACCGTTTCAAATCCGGCTATCACATGGGCCCCAATTGCCCTCTTAATATGGCTCAGATTGGAGGAGAGGTCAGTAAGACTCCAGCTTTCCCAGCTGAATATAGGATTTTTATACCCTCCATGTTACAATAATTACATGCAACATTGATTACTTTGTTCTATCACCCTGATCTATATATCTAATCCTGTAAACACCCGATCAATGATGTGCTTCCCTATGACAGCTCTAGGTTCTCCCATGTTGTTTATGATACATCTTCATCACTAATCCTTGGGATCTTACAATGCATCTCATTAATTTACATTCCAATCTTGGCTGCCACACGCTTATCAAATTCTGTAATTCATTTTATATTCCATACACTCCTTCTTACAGGAGATACAAACAAATGCAAATTCCAACTAATTGCAATCAAATTCATAATGTCAGTTCTAATATAAAGCTAGTCAGATATAATGTTAGATAGTTACACCTAACCTTAGAATTCTCTAGCCAACAAGTTGTGAGCAGCTTCTGTCCCACCTGACATTGCAAGGTCAGATAAACACTGTCCCTCTATCTTGTAGCTGCAATTATAATTCCTTCCATTCATATGCTGTCTTAAACAGGAGATTGCTTCTAGGATGAAATTTACTGTCCTCACTCTAATATTTGTACACCCACTGTTTTACTTAATAAGATGATATCTATTCAAATTCCATGAATAAGACTGAAATTCCACCACTATGACAACTCAATAAGCTCGTTAGATCAGTTGTGTCTGTCCTTCCCCCTTGATCTTTGGATGTAAGAATTTATTTGAGCTATCTCCATGATAATCTATGTTCTCTTGTTTAGGTTGGGAAGCTGCCATTTTTTTGTCTCAGGTTCAAGGTGGTGCCCTTTAGAGGACATCTGTTTACCCATTTGTCATTCAATCTTCCTTGCCCATGGGATGGGGTATCCTTTCCACTATCTATAACCCTTTGTTTTAAAGAATTCAATGAAATCTCTTAACTTTAGGTGTAGATTGCATTTCTTAATTTCTCAATACTTAAAAACCCAAAGAGTCTCCATTATTGTGGGATCATGCTTTTCTTTTAATTCTTACTATACTATAGGTTTTGTCTTTCTGTTCCCTGACATCTCCTGTCAGACTACCTCTTACAGATATTTGCAGCTGTGAGCTGGTACAGAAGTTCCTGCATTTTAATTTATAAGATTTTCTTGTTCTAACTATTTGGGTTTATCTTATTCTCAAAGCTACCGTTGTCCTAACTTATGATCTCTGAATTAAACAATCCATTTCTTTTACTGGAGCTGAACATCTGTTCCACCATCTTTATTCCATCTAGGAATCCGCAGGCAGGCATTTTGTACCATCTCTGACCTTCGGCTGCCCCAACAAAGGGTGACCAGGTTTGGGAGCCGAACATCCAATGGTACTCAATGCTTCAGAAGTTAAACAGAAAGGAAATGGAGATGGTGTAGCTTTGTTAGTACAGGAAAAGAGATATGTAGTGAGATATGATTGTAGCATTGGAGATCAAATTGTAGTATTAGTTTGGTTAGAAATATGAAATCGCAAGGGAAAGAAGCCCTTGATGGGTGCAATTTATAGGTCCCCTAACCATAATTCTATGTAGGACTTGTATAATTTTGGAAATAATGGATGCTTATGAGAAATGGTACAAGTATCATGGGTGATTTTTAACATAGACCGAATTAATCAAATTGATAAGGTTCGCCTAAAGGGAATGTTCAAAAGTATATTAGAGATTGTTTATTGGAGCAATATGTTGGGGAAACAACCAAGGAGCAAGCTACATTGTATCTAGTTTTGAGTAAAGTGATGGAGCTAATTCATGATCTCATTGTAAAAGATGGCTTCAGGAAGAGTGATCATATCGTGATAAAATTTCAATTTGACTTAGAGGACGAGGGCCTTCAGTGCCACACGAGTGTTCTGGTCTTAAACAAAAGTAATTACATTGGAATAAGAAAAATTTTGGTCCCAGTGGACTGGGCAGAAAGACTACAATGTAGGACAGTTAATGAACAGTGTCAAAAATTTAACAGGAGAGTCAATCCCTTCCAACTAAAAGATATTCCAGAGAGGAAGAAAGATTGTATCTATGGCTAAGCAAGAAAGTTAAAAGATAACATTAAGGCAAAACTAAGGCATACCATGTTGCAAAGGTCAGTGGCAGGCTTGAGAATTGGTAAACATTTTAAGACCAACAAAGGGTACCTAAAAATGTAATAAAAAGAACAAGGGTAAATTATGGAAGAAATCTAGCACAACATATAAAAACAAATAGCAAAAGCTTCTGTGAGTATATAAGGAGGAAGAACATAACTGCAGTGAATGCTGGCCCATTAAAGGATGAGGCTGCAGAGTTAATAATGGGGAACACAGAAATGGCAATATTCTGTCCTTGGTCTTCCCAGTCAAGGACCTGAAACCATTCCAATAGTTACAGGTAGTATAGATGTGATAGAAAAGGAGGATTTTAAAACAATTGCCATCAGTAGGGAAAATATATTTTCCAACAAACCATCAGGAATAAAGGCCGATAAGCACCCAGTGCTTGATGGCCTACAACCCATGAATATGAAGGAAGTGGCAGCAAAGATAGTGGATGCATTGGTTATAATATTCCAAAATTCCCTGGATTCTGGAAATGTTCCAGTGAATTGGGAAATTGCTAATGCTTATTCAAAAAAGGAGGGAGTCAAAAAGTCGGAAAGTATAGACCAAGTATTTTCACATTTGTCATTAGGAAATTGTTAGAATCTATTATTAAGGAAGTAGTAACAGAGGTAGTCACAGAGCAGTATGGAGATGGGAGGTGTTGTCCTGGAAGTTCTCACCGGGGGAATAACTCAGTACTCCTCCATGTTGAACACCTCACGGAGGAAGCACTGAGGGTTACAAGGGTGCAGAATATATTCTGGGTGGGGAAACTTGATGTCCATCACCGAAAGTAGCTCAGTAGTGCCAATACTGACTGTGCTGGCAGAGTCCTAAAGGACAAAGCGGCTAGATTGGATTTGCAGCAGGTTGTGAGGGAACAGGAGGGAAAATCCTCTTCACTGTGTCCTCACAAGTCTTTCAGTCTTTCTTGGACTCAGGGGAGATGCCAGAAGGCAGAAGGATTGCAAACAGTATAGGCTTGTTCAAGAAAGGTTATAAATAAGGTGATTTTACTTTCTGTTTCATATTAACCACATTAAATATTTGACTGCATTATTTTTTGCATTTGAAAATGAACAAATACAGCCAACTGCAAAGGTAAATGATCCCTGTATCGTTGGTTTCACACAGGCATAGAGTGAAGGACTGCTGTTTCATCCATATTCATGAACAATGCACTGGAATAGTGAACAATTTTCACACTTTATCTGGCACAATATAACCTGGTAATAAATGCATTCTGCCAAACGACTGATTCATAACATAATTAAGAAATGCTTTCAGATTTCAATCCATTGTCTCTGTCATTAATGATGAATGATGACTTCTCAGGGGCAATTAAGTTTGGATAATAAATATTCATTTTGACAACGATGCTCAGGTTCCACAAGAAAATAAATAAAACTGCTTCATTGACATGAATAAAACAATTAGCCATTTAATAAGTCAAATTCATCCCATCAATTGCAGTCTGTGACTATAATTATTGCCTACTGATATACTGTGCAAGTACTGTCTTAAAGCTGAAGATCTTGAACATCCGTCGCTGTTCTAGCGTGCAGCTGTTTTATTTTGGCTTAAGTCTGTCTATGAGCTAGGAATCTCAGTTCGAACCTCCACCCATCAGAAACAAGTCTACTGACATAAGAGGCTACTGTGTAATCTCCCTATATTCCATTTGCCTGGTTTTAGGTAGACCAACTGCAGCAGCAACTGAGATATGTCCACTAAACACCAAACTTATTTACCTGCCTAGTGTTGTAAAATATGAGGATCAATTGGAAATTTAGGCCAGGATCATGTCCTGAATAGCTGAAGAAAAAAAATTGCTGATTTTTTAAAAAAAATTTCAATGCAAGCCCCAGACAATATGAAAATCAAAAGTTGTTTTGCGCAAAATGCTAGCATTTTCTCTTTTCCCTATCAAGACATTCTTCAGGCAAATACTCAATCTATTCAACATGTAGATGCCTTATACAATCTCTCTGCAATATACATCCCTACAATTGTCAGGGTGCTCTGACCCAGGCAGGTGTAATATGATGGATGCACTGACACTCAAATTTGGATTTTTGGAGGACCTGTGCATAGTTACAATACTGTATAATTGTTTCAAAGTTACAAGTATGTCTTAAAGATTGCATTAAAACATTTTCAAACTATTTTTGTGTGAAACCGTGTTGGCTGTTCATGATATCTGAATATCTCTCCAGTTTTAATGCAGTTCAGCACCAAACAATATCTCAGATTACAGTGCATGGGTACCAGCCTCTCTTGTCATCCAACATTTGCCAAGCTCTCATGACTATCATGGCATCTCTCCAATCCACTTCAAAGATGCTCAGGAAGCATAGGTTTGAATTGTAGAGCACAATAACAATGAATATTGAAAAAAACCCTTAAAGAGCAGCAGATGCTGGAAATCAGAAACCAAGTGAAGGTGAACACAAGCTTGAAGAACAGCACTTCATTTTCCACTTGGGAACTCAGCAGTGTTCTGGACTTAATATTGAGTTTAACAATTTTAGGGCTTGACGCACCTTCTCCCGTGTCCTTAAACCCGATCCTCATGCACCAGACCTTGTCGTCACATGGGCCGGTACCATACACAATCCAAGCTACTAACAGTCCCCATTAGCAGTGATTCATTCCCCAGACTGACCTTTACTCACTCCTTGGTCTGTCCAACTATTTTTCTCTCTCTTTGGGTTCTATCCCCACCTGTCATTTACTCTCCACCCTCCCCTCACCCAACTTCAGAATAAATACCAACCTTTTCCTGGCTACCATCAATTCTGAAGACGAGACTCTGAAATAACTCCACAGAGGCCAGTATCCCATAATAAGTCACCCTTTATTTACACATGAAGAGTTCTTGACACTGATCCAGTTCCTTCAGAGATCTCAGAGTGAACATGGACTCTGACACTCCTGTTTATATCTTAACATGATGATTTCACATTTCCAGATATCATTTATTTCATTAAGTAATGACAATTCTTCCCACCAGTTTATTTGTATCTGTTGAATTTATTTCTAAGTTTTGCATGGATTCTTGACACTTTATTCTTATCCTTGTATTTCAGGCAGACTTGTCGACACTCAGGCCGAGAGCACAGGTAATTTTATGACATTACCGTATGGAGTAGAATCCCTGATCAGGACTTCCTGATTGGAACGGATTAACAGCCCCAACCAGGGAATTCATATTCTATGCGGGTTCACCTGGCTGATCTCGTTACAATCACTACAGTCATTGGATCCGAAATGTTAACTCCTATTTCTCTCAATAAGCATTGAAAGGCCGATCCAAGAACACTTTATGTACAGGAACAGAAACCCAGCTCACAGACTGGAGCGAGCTACATCTCGGTGTCAATCACTTGCTCACTGAGTGCCTACTTGAATGCTCACAGCATCTTTGCTTGCCCTGCCTTGCTGTGCCAATTACTGTAGTCTTACAACCAGGCAACTGCATTCCTGGTCAGCAGTTCTCAGTCAAGGAGGTGTACATCTCACTGTGCGGGCAGTGTGCCTCATCAATCAACCCTGCTCCATGTGCCAGCAGCTCACACGGCAAACACACAGCATGTGCAGCAAGCAGGCAGCCATATCTCAATGTCATGGGGAGTGGTCCTTATTGAAGATCAGGGGGGCACTCAACAGTCAGGGGGTCCAATCTCAGAGTTGAGGGTAGCCTCCAATAGCACTCAAGAGAATTGGCTGTGGTTGGAGGGGTTGTAGGTCTGGAAGTCTGTACCTCAGTCCAGGGAATGGGTCACAGTGACTCTGTAATGGAAAGTTCGATGAGTTGAGCCCGCACAGTCAGGAGTTGTATCAGCATTAGTCAGTCTGGGCGCTTTTCGTCCAGGGCTGTCTGGTTAGGTCACTCAAGGGGATGCGCCATGGTCAGTCCATCAGGTCCATCCAACGAAACTGGATTCATGTTGCAACTCATAAGTACGCAATGGGAAAGAAAATGACTGTGATCACATTCAGAGTGGCCTGGGTAGATAACTTGACCTGTGAGGGAGGAGGCTAAAAGACTCACTGATGCGAGCCCCTTTAAAGGGAATGAATTGTACAGGACACAGACGTGCTGGCCTCTAATCATACATCCCTACAGAGCACACAGAGGCCATTTAGCCCATTGAGTGTCAACACCTCTCCAAAGTGCATTCTGCCAACACCTCCATTTCCCATGGTTAATCCAGAAAGCCTGCACACTACTGGGAAATTTACCATGGTCAATCCACAGAACCTGCTCACCTTTAGACTGTGGGAGGAAAGCAGAGCAACCTTCATACACCTACAAAGACATGGGGAGTACATGCAAACTCCAGACAGATATTCACACAGGGCTGGAATCGAACCCGTGTCCCTGGCATCGTGAGGCAGCAATGCTGATTACTGTACCACCATGTCACCTTAGTGAAATTCTAATGCATTGGCTCCTTGTTTGCTGTGTACCTTCCTGGCGAGGACATCACTGATAACCTCATTCACATCAACACTATTGATACAAAGACCAAGGAAAAGATAGGGGTGTTGTCCATGAGGGGCAATGGTGTCAGCAGGACCCAGAGCCTTGTAAGCTTATTGTTCCTCTTGCTTCCACATGATGGTAGCAGACTCTTAACAAAGACATTGACACTTCCACCAGCTATGTCTTGCACCCTTGGTGGATTCTCTATCTATCTTAGACTCAGGACCACAAGGATCTCCTCACTGACAAGTCTCAACAGCTGGTCAGTGATGATACACTCCAGATTTCTGGCACTCAGAGGACTGCCAGAGATCAGGTATGTGCTCAGGCCCAGGCAGATGATAATCCCATGTTGTTGGCCATTAATAATTCTGTACACATGTACAGAAAATCACAGGAACAGTAGGTATGTTTGTCAGGTACACTCAGTAAACAGAATCAAGAGTCCACTAACATTATTAGTGCAACGTTGGGAAAAATTTGCACTCTGTGTTCCGACCATTTCCTTTGAATAATTCCGTTAATAATAAGAATATCAGAGATAGTAGGGAAGAGAGATGAAATGTGTTTGACTGATGGATCGTCTAATTGGCTAATGAAGAGTTCTGATGAACCTGAATCATTAATGTCATTATTCCCCCCTATAATGCTGCTAGTCCTGCTGAATATTTCCAAAATTTTCCACTTCCTTTAATAAAGAACATGTTTATTTTCCAATTGACCAGTGTGCCATGATGTTGGATGTAAAGGGCGACCAATTTCAGGAACGTGGAGTGGGGAATTTGGGGATAGAAGATCATACATTGGAACCTCTGAAAAGAATTCACACAGAATTGCTAACCCTATCACAGTCATCAGCATAAAAGAGATAATGTTCTTCTCAGCAAAAACATTGTTATAATTATGCTCAAGGTCATTTCTCAAAATAAAGTTTTATATAAACCCAACATGCAGGAAGGTTATGGGTGGCATGGTGTCATAGTGGTTAGCATTGCTACTGCACAGCGCCAGGGACCTGGGTTTGATTCCAGTGTTGGGCGACTGTCTATGTGGAATTTGCATGTTCTCCCTGTGTCTGCATAGGTTTCCTCCGGGTGCTCTGGATGTGCGGGTTACGTAGCTTGGCCATACTAACTTGCCCCATCGTGTCTAGGGATGTGCAGGCTCGGTGGATTAGCCATGGGAAATGTGGGATTTCAGCGAGAGTGTGAAATGCTCTTTAGAAAGTCAGAACATTCTCAGTGGCTGAATGGGCTCTATCTGCACTGTAGGGATTCAATGCTACAAATAGAATTTACTATTGAATGCCACATAATATATGTTGCTGAAGAACTGCATCGTACATAATCTCTACTTAATGTCGTCTCTACAATCAGTAGTTTCAAAATTGTTTCATTTCAAGACTTTTATGTATTAAAATGAAGTTGGCACAAGCAATGCAAATGACAACAAAAAAAAATCCATGATGTTTTAACAATGGTGACATACATAACATATCAAATCAATATATAAGTATAAATATATATTTATATATAAATATATAACATACCAGATATTGACATCAGCATGCCAATAAAAGAAATGTAATGAACACAAAAGTTTATTTAGAGATAAGGAAATTTCATAAATCTTCCTGCATTAATTGTAAATGAAGAAAGACACTCCCAACCCAGTGGGGCGAAAGCAAGATATATATGCAACTACTCCCATGACCAGATGCTAAATATAGCAAATTCGAGACAACCTTGAGTATCATCATTGAAGTATCTACAGTCAAATTTGATTTCAGTGTTAGAATAGGATATATGAGCAATACCTGCTAGGTCTGCATTTAACAAAGTCACAAACACAACAGAATTATTACATATTCACTGAAATTGACTCATCCTAAGGCATTGAAGTTATTTTCTGTTTAAAGTAGTTTCCTTTCTGGCCCTCATTAAAAGTTTCATTAGTGCACAAGTAATAAGTGGCATTTATCATCAAGCAGTAGTAATCACAGGGTGGCACTCACCTACAACAAACACCATGATATGGACTGGATAAATATGTATATATCTTTATACAAGTTGACCTTAACAGCCGAGGCTCGAGTCCTGCTTCTGTGCTTAGCCAGGTCCAACAATAGATTTGCTGGGCAAAATCGCTGTTCCGTCCTTTTCCCCTAATGAAATTATTTTAAAACTGATCTTGAACTGTAAAAGAACTGACTGACGTCCAAGGCTGTCATTTGCAAATGGGGACAGTTGTTACTTGAAACCTGCTCTGCAGGGAGACAACTAATTGCTCTTAATTAAATGCTGCCATTTCTGAAGAGCATATCATGGCATTAGGGTACAACAGCTTTCTCATTGCCAAACTCAAACTAAATATTAAAAGTGAAGATTACAATGCCTGTTTACCTAATAGAATAATGTTTCAAATACAGAACATGGAAGCTAAATAAATACACTTAATTACAGTTGCAATTCTTTCTGAATCAGCATGCTTTAGGAGGATATTAATATTTTATTAGGTTTTGATGTTTTCATCTTCTCTGTTAAGGTCTGTGTGAGGTTAAGGATATTGCATTTTTAATCTTGACTTCTAATATTCTTAGTGTACAAGTCTTTTTTTCCTTATTTTTCATGTGTTAATGGCATTTAAGTTCAACTTTTAAAATCTTAGTCGTATTCATTTCAAATGGGTGGAAACATTACAAATTTCAAAGGGCATAAAATTATGGGTCACATTTATCAAGGGGTGACAATTTGATTTCTTAAGCAATAGAAACATAGTTTTTTCAGAGCATGTGATATGGAGAAAGAGCTAATTGCCCAGTCGAGTAGACTACATTGAGAATGAAGATGGAAGTACAAACAGAACTGATTTTCATGATGAGTGGGATCAATCTAGTTGGCCAGTAATCTCACTAGAAATAAGCAGAAGGGTCATGAATATAAGGTGATTGGAGTCAATAATTAATTATGACATTCAGAAGCATTTCTGCCTCTGCCCAGTGGATCACTAACACTTCTTACCCCACTCACCAACCCAGATAAAGGTTAAAATGTGAATGAAGGTATTTATTTTGTTTTAGTCTTTTTAAGTTTGGTTTGGAGCTGAAAACTGACAATTACTGAGAAAAACTGAGGGAGATGCATAGCAGCTTCCACAGCCAACTTCACAACTCCAACAACTACTGAAAGCAAAACTAAAACCCTGGTTCTGTCAGAGCCTGACTCTACCCTTTCATGCTGCTTCTATTATTCCAACTTTATATATAAAAAACCCAAGGCCTCACAACCTGTCTACTTTATTGGCATCGAATAAACAGCTTCTAAGCTCTCAAAAAACTCGTAAAAATACACCTCTTAATCTTAAGTGAATCTTAAGTGTTTCAAATGGGCATTTCCCCTAAGAGTCAAATTGTGTTTTGTGATTCAAATATGCACCGCTATTAACCTCTGATCACATTCTGTTTTGTCCCTTCCATCTTCAAGCAGTTTAAACATCCCCTCAACATTTGACAAGGCTGAATTAATGATCTTTTGGAATGCATTAGGTGCTAAACTTAGTCCGTTGGGTTTTCCATACTACTGAACACAGACCTTTGTGATTAACAAATGCTGTAAGATATCAAATTTGCTCTGCTAATGGTCTGTTACATGTTGAGCATCATAAAGAATATGGAGTCATGGAATTGATGCTGATAGTTTTTGAATTGTAGGAATTTGATACTTGTAGGAAGTGATAGTTTTGTTGATAACCTTAAGTTGATGCATACTCTTAAATATGTCATTTTTGCAATATGTAACAATTCAGCTCAGTATCCACGGTGCTGACTTGATTCACTCAATGCTATTGTTAGCTTCTAGTCAGTTCTCAGTTTCTGTGTCACTTTAGCGCAGTTTAAAATTAGAGAATCATAGAATTTTACAGAACAGAAGGTGGCTATTTCGCTAATTGTTTCTATACCAACTCCTGAATGAGCTACTCAGCTTGTCCCATTCTCTCGCCTTATCTCCATAGCCCTCTAAATTCATCACTTTCAAATGCATGTCTGACTCTCTTTTGAAACTTCTTATGGAATCCACTTCGATCACTCCAGGTAGCGCATTCTAATTCCTGACAACTTTCTGAGTGAAGAGGTTTCTCCTCATCTCATTCCTAGCTCTCTTGCTGGGCAATAGCCTAGTGGTATTATTGCTAGACCATTAATCCAGATGTTCAGTGTTCAAATTCCACCAAGACAGATAGTAGGATTTGATTTCAATAAAAAAAAATTGTCGATTGTGGAAAAAACCTATCTGGGTCACTAATGTCCATCAAGGAAAGAAATCTGGCCTATATGTGACTCCAGGCATGTAGCAATGTGGTTGACTCTCAACTACTCTCTGCAATGGCCTAGCAAACTACTCAGTTGTATCAATCGCTGAGAAGTCTCAACAAGGAAATGAAATCAGATTGAAGACCTGACATTGAAGAGGCACTTGAAAAGTCAATGGCAGAAACAGCATTGTTGACCCTACTAGGTCCTTCTGACTAACATCTGAAGGCTAGTGCCAAATTTAGGAGAGCTGTCTCACAGACTAGTCAAGCAACAAACAGACATAGTCATACTCACGGAATCTAAGCTGACAGACAATGCCCCAGACACCATCATCACCAACACAGGATACGTCCCGCCCTACCCACAGAACAGACCCAGCAGAGGTGATGGCACAGTGGTATACAGTCAGAGGGAGTTGCCCTGGGGGTCTTATATATTGACTCTGGACACCATGAAGTGTCATGGCTTCAAGTTAAATATGGGCAAGGAAATCTCCTGATTATCATGTACTATCCTCCCTCAGGTGATGAATTGGCATTCCTCCATGTTGAACAACACTTGGAGGGAGCATAGAGGGTGGCAAGGGTGAAAAATGTCCTCTGGGAGGGGGATTTCATTGTACACCACCAAGAGCGGCTCAGCAGCAGCACTACTGATCGAGCTGGTCTGGTCCTAACAGTCATAGCTGCCACACTGGGTTTATGGTAGGTGGTAAGGGAACCAACAAGAGGGAAAAACGTTGGCTACAGTTGTATCTGTCCATGTTAGTATGTGTAAGAGTGACTGCTGCACAGTCCTTGTGGAGATAAAGTCCCACCTTTACATTGAGAATACCCTCCATCATGTTATCATTCCTGATATCATCCCTTTCCACTGGCTCCAAGGCTTTAATATCCTCCCTTAGGTGGGTGCCCAGAACTGAAAACAATGCTCCAAATGTGGTCTGAGCAATGATTTGTACAGGTATAGGTCCTTGCTTATATATTATACACCTCGGTTTATAAACCTAAGAATTCAGCCTAGGAACCCTGCAGCCCAATGGCATCAATGTGGATTTCACAAGCTTCAAAATCTCTCCTCCCCCAACCACATCTCAAAACCAGCCCAGCTCATCTCCACCTCCCTAACCTGTTTTTCTTCTCACCTATCCCCTCCTCCCACCTCAAGCCACACCCCCATCTCCTATCTACTAACCTCATCCCGCCCCCTTGACCTGTCCGTCCTCCCTGGACTGACCTAGCTCCTCCCTACCCCCCTACCTACACTCACCTTTACTGGCTCCATCCCCGCCTCTTCGACTCGTCTGCCTCCTCTCCACTTATCCTCTCCTCTATCCATCTTCTATCCGCCTCCCCCTCCCTCCCTATTTATTTCAGAACCCTCTTCCCCTCCCCCATTTCTGATGAAGGGTCTAGGCGCGAAACATCAAGTTTTCCTGCTCCTATGATGCTGCTTGACCTGCTGTGTTCATCCAGCCCCACGCTTGTTATCTCGGATTCTCCAGCATCTGCAGTACATTTTATCTCTAAGATTTAACAACTGTTTCAATTATCTGTTCAACTTCATAGAATTATGCATGTGAACCCTGGGGTCCCTCTGTTCCTGTACTCCATTTAAAGTGGTACTATCGAGCCTATATTGTCTCATTTTTCTTTTACAAAAATTCATTACCTCACATTTCTCTGTGTTGACATTCATCTGACAAGTGTCTGCCCATTTGGTCATTTGGCCAACTTGTCAATGTCTCTCTAAATTTACTCGGCATCAATTCACTATTCTCTCTAGCTTAGTATCATCTGCAAAGTTAGTATATTTTGTCCCCAGCAGTCATTCCCACATCGATTATATAAATCAGAAAAAACAAGGGTCCCAACATAGATTCCTGGGGAACACTACTTTCAACTCAGCTCCAGTCTGAGAAATGTCCATCTATGTTTCTTTAAGTTTCTTATCTTTGAGTCAATACAGCCTTGGACACAAACGTTCTTAATTTGCTAACCAACCTGCTATGTGACATTGCATCAAATGCTTTCTAAAACTCCAAATATACAACAACAACTGCACTACCGTCATCCACTGCCTGTGTCACCTCATCAAAGAACTCAATGAAATTTTTCAGACATTACCTGCAATTGGCAAAGCTGTATTGACTGTTCATTCCTTCTGTATCTGGCCTGAGCAACAGATACTTATGAATATTTGGAAGTCAAATGTTGTAAAACAGGTGGAATTTATGTGTTAACATGAGAAGCATGACAGTACCCCTTAATCTCCCCACATCCAGGAAATAAGGAAGGATAGCAGGGTGTACTGTTTTTGCCATTAATCACATGCTGTGTTGGGGTCTCACAATTTGAATATAAGCCTTTCAAACAAGATTTAACCCCAGGCTTCTGCTTTTAGACACATGGAATGTGAACCAGCCTGATGTGACATTTTGGCAGGGCACTGGAACTGTGATGATTCCCAAAATTGGATTAATTGAGTCATCATAACCTTAAAGAGTGCCTTTCACAGGATTGAAAGTTGTGAAAGATAGCGATGGCAGAATTGGTGCTGAAAGTAAATACTTGTGTATCAACATTGATGAGAACAACACTAAAATGCTAACAATCCCTGTTGAACATTCCTGAAAATGACCTGGTGCTTTACCTATCATGATGGTATATACATGTTATGCCTCACTCTCAGGTTGAGACTCATTCATGTGTCTAACCAATGATATCTTCCTCTTCAGTGACTTGCACATCTTTGAAAAATAATTCCATGCTAAGCATTGACAATCACTTGAGTTGGATACGGCTTTATGAGTTGATGGGCACTACACAATCATTTTGGCTAATGCTTTCACAAACTCCTTACTTTCTTGAGTGCCTAGAGAAGATTTTTCTATTCCCTTTTACGCTGTCTGCCTATATATTCTGTCTCTCTTTGCTTTTCCTATTTCCTAATTTATTTCCCCCCTCGCTTCTAATTTCAGCCTGGTTTTCACTTTCATGATCAATCTGTCATCTGTCATCTGCACTGCTTTTCTGCTTTATCTTACCCATTTCTATCTTCTTATCGTATTGGAATCTACGGCTCTTTATCTTCTATTGAAACTTATCCAATCTGTCAACTCTTTCAGACTGCCGCTGTTAAATTAAAATATTGTCTGCCAATTTTTGACACCAGTTTATCTGGGTCAGATATCTATTCTCACCTCTTTCAAAGTGGTCCTCCCTAAATATCTACTTATATAGAAACTCTTCCAAAATCAAAACATTGTGGATGCTAGAAATATGAAATATGAACAAAAAATAGCCCATAAACAACAGCAGACCATGCAGCATCTAACTCAAGTTGGCATGATAGGTCAATTGACCTCTCAGGAGAATATTCTCTTCCCCTATTTGTATTTTATATTGTTGCTATTACAGTCTTTATTCTGTATTATTTTATTATTAAAGTGTCCCCATTATAACTGCCCCATTTCGTTTTGAACTTTTCTGTACTTTTAACTTTTTACTTCTTTATATTTTCCATGTATTGGTGTCTTTACAATACACCCAGTAGTGGAAAAGTATCTTTTTTTCTTAACTATAATCACTCTATTTTTGACCCCTTGAACATTCTCTTTTTCCAGCATTGTAATACTGTTTTCACCAATTCTACAAGGCCCCTCATTTTATTCCTTCCTTATCGCCACTTAACAAAGATACTTTATGAATAGTCGGTAGTCAGATCGTTGACGGCCAGGTCTTTGGTGTCATCACAACATTACTCTTGCCTGTGGCTACCTGCACCTGCAACTCATCAGATCTCCAGCAAGAGGCTAATTTAAAGGCAAATCTTTACAAATTTCTGGATCATTAACTGATCAATGATCTAACCTGAGTATCGTAACTAAGAATACAAAGTTAAATGTGTGGCTCAAAGATTGGTGAGGCAGAAATAGAGTCATAGAGTCATACCGCACAGAAACAGACCTTTTGGTCCAACTCGTCCACAGCAACAAAACATCCCAAGCTGACCTAGTCCTGTTTCCCCATATTCCTCTAAATACTACCTACTCATATACCCAACCAGGCACCTTTTAAATGCTGTTACTGCCTTCACCAGTTCCTCTGGTAGCTTGTTCCATACACCCACCATCCTCTGCGTGAAAAATTTACCCCTGAGGACCTTTTTAAATCTTTCCCTTCTCACCTTAAACCTACACCCTCTGGTTTTAGACTCCCCCACTCCAGGGAAGAGACCTTGGCTATTCACCCTATTCACACCCTCATGATTTTATGAACTTTTATAAGGCCACTCTCCAGCCTCTGACACTCCAGGGCAAAATAGCCCCAGTCTATTCAGCTTCTCTCTGTAACTCAAACCCTCCAACCCTGGCAACATTCTTGTAAATCTTTTCTGCACCCTCTCAAGTTTAACAACATCCTCCCTATCCAAAAGGTTTATAATTGAAGAAATAAGGAGGCTTGTGAGAAAGATATGGTGATATTGTGTGTTATTTTAAGATACATTAAAATCAGATTAGCAAAGGTAACCTGAAAAATATGTTAGTAAAATAATTTGGTTCATTCATTCAAGGGATGAGGGCATCACTGGCCAGGCAGCATTTATTGCCCATCCCTAATTGCCCAGACAGCAGTTAAGAGTCACATTGCTGCAGGTCTGGAGTCACACATAGGCCCAGCCAGGAAAGGATGGCAGTTTCATTCCCTGAAGGGCATTTGTGAACCAGATGGGTGTTCTTCCCCCTGACAATCAACACTGGATTCACAATCATCATTACACAACTCTTAATTCCAGACATTAATTGAATTTGAATCCCACCATCTGCTGTGGCAGGATTTGAACTCAAGTCCCATAAACATTAGAGATAAAAGGTACTGCAGATGCTGGAGAATCCGAGATAACAAGCATGGGGCTGGATGAACACAGCAGGTCAAGCAGCATCATAGGAGCAGGAAAACTTGACGTTTTGCGCCTAAACCCTTCATCAGAAATTTCTGATGAAGGGTTTAGGCCCGAAACATCAAGTTTTCCTGCTCCTATGATGCTGCTTGACCTGCTGTGTTCATCCAGCCCCATGCTTGTTATCTCCCATAAACATTAGTTGGGTCTCTGGGTTAACAGTCCAGTGACAATACCACTGCACCATTGCCTCCCTGTAATTTTGTAGAACAGAAAGTTCTGGGGTCAACCAGACAACAGGCTATTCTAGTCATGTGCTAAGGGCAGGATTAATCAAAGATCTCACATCCCTTAGAAGCACTGTCATTAACATGGTTGTATTTTGCATTCAGTTCAAGGAGAAGAGTGGGTACAAAACTATTAGTTTAAACTTAAATGGGGGCAATTATGAGGATATGAAAACAAGAGTTAGCTAAAATGAACTGGGAAGTTTGCTTAAGGAATAAGTCAGTGGAGCCACAATGACAGACATTTACGAGGTATTTCATCATATTAACAAAGATACATTTCAGTAAGAAGGGGCTATAGTTAAGTTAAGTTATTGTATCAAATATAAAGAAAAGGCATACAATTCCAGGAACATTGATGGTGTGTCAGGGGATAGAACAGAATACGAAAAGCAGGAAAGAATGGCCAAAAAAGGGAGAATTTGGACTATGAGGGAAAGATAATTGGAAATAAAGAAACAGATAGTAAGAATTCCTACAGGTATTTAAAAATGAAAAGAGTGGGAAATGTGCTCAGTTGTGTGTGATAGCCATGGTCGGTATAAAAAGAGATTTTAAAAATGAAACAAATAACCAAAGTGAATTAAAGTCTGAGTAATGGAAAATGAGGAAACAATGGATGAATTAAACAATCTGCCTTCACCACAGAAAGTACAAAAAGCATCGCAGGACTAATTGTAAATCAAGAGCTAAAAGAGTGGGAGGTACTTAAAATAATTGCAATCAGAAGGGAAGTGTAGTGAGAAAACTCGTAGATTTAAAGGCTGGCCATTCACCAGGACCGGATATACTTCGTCTAGGGTCTTAAAAGAAAGAATTTCTGATAACGGAGATGCATTGGTTGTTTTTTTCCCAAAATTCTTTAGATGTAAAAAAAAGTCATCATATTTTAAAATTGCAAAAATAACTCATCTCTTCAGGAGGGAACGGAGAATTATTTAATAGAAAATTATAGGCCAGTTAGCTTAACATGTATCATAACTATGTAGGTTTAATACATGATATCTCCCTAGGAAACAGGGACGATAACATTGTAGAATTTAGCATTCACTGTGAGATAGAGAGAGACTTGGGTCAGAAACAACTGTGCTGGGCTTAAATAAGGGAAATTACAAAGGACTGAGGGCAGAATTGGCTAGATTGGACTGGGAAAGGAATTTAGCAGTCAAGATATTTGAGGATCAATGGTAGATGTTTAAGAAAATAATTCAAGACTCATATCAAAGATGAATCCCAGTGAGGAAAAAGGATGCTGGGAAGGGGATAGGTCAACTATGGTTAAGCAGAGAAATTAAGGATAGCATCAAATTAAAAGAAAAAAGAACATGAACTCTGGCAAAGATTAGTGAAAAGCCAAAGGATTGGGCAAGTTTTAAAAAGCAACAAAAGATGATCAAGAAGAGAGGGAGATGATAAACATCAAGGGTAAATTTGCAAGTAATATCACAACATACAGCAAGAATTTCTTCGAATATATAAAAAAGGAAGCAGAAAGCTAAAATGAATATAGGCCCCATAAGGAATGAGGCTGAAGAAATAATGTTGGGGAACTAGGAAGTTGCAGAGGAGTTGAATAAATACATTGCATCAGTCTTCACTGTAGAAGACATTAAAAGTATTCTGGGATTATTAAATAATCAAGGGGAACAGGAAGGAGAGGCAGTAATTACATTAAATATCACCGGAGGAAAATTGCTAGGGAGGCCAATGGGGCTTAGGACCTATAAAACCTGGACCTGATTGGGTTTATCCTAGAATACTAAAGGACGTAGCTACAGAGATAATGATTGCACTGGTGGTAATCTTGAAGCAATCCTTAGTTTCTAGAAAAGTCCCAGAAAATTGGAAAACTGCAATGTAACACCTTTAATTAAAAAGGAAAGGAGGGAAAATACAGTAACTATAGTTCCTCCTATATCCTATGTTTTTAAGGGAATAGCATCATAATGTTTAAGTGAAGGGTAAGGAGAAATCAAAAGTAAACATACTTCACTGGAGGAACAACTTCAGTCAATTGAGAATAGATCTGGACCAGGTAAACTGGCATCAAAGATCAGCAGGCAAAATAAATAGAATAATCCTCCTGTCCCAGGATGCTATCTCAGAGATTTTCTTTTATTAAATATACAGACTGTTGCTGTGGCAGCAATGAGTCTTTGCAGATTTTACTGGAGCAGACCAGTATGGAGCATTCTCTTCACTTCAGCACTGAGTCCACAAGCAAATAGAAATGCAGGTTTCTCGAATTGAGGGTATGGTAGGTAGGGAGAATGTGTGTGTGTGTGTTAGGCTGGTCTGTGCAGCAAAGCCTGGTTTCCAATCATCTTGGCTAACCCTGCCATTGGACAAAAACATTGCTCCCTGAGAAGCATTAAACAATCCCATGCACAAGCATCTTCCACTCATCTTGAAATGAAATGTGTGACTTTGAACATCAGAATCCTAATCGACAACCCCAGCTGCAACAGATCAGAAAAGTCTGAGCATTCCACCAACATGTCTTATCAAACCCCACCTATGACACCTGTGCTGGGATGTTTGGAACCAGCATTTGACTATGTACTTACATTAGCAGCCACAACTCCAATGTGTAAGAAAGTTACCCTTGCTCATGAGGGGCTACATAAAAAGAAGATGAAACCATCTCTAAATGTTAATAGTCTAAATACAATTGTGGTAAACTGTCATAAGGGAGAAGGATAGAACAAACAAGGCCAAAGCTCTTTGGATGACAGAAAATAAGGTGAGAATGATGAAGCTGAAAAAGAGTATGTAAGACAAATATCAGGCTCATAATACCAATGAATATAAGAAGTTCCGGCATGACGTGGAAAAGGAAATTAGAGATGCAAAGAGATATAAAGAGAGGTTGAGAAAACTAACATAAAAGGGACCTGAAAAATCTTCTACAGACATATAAAAACAAAAGGACAGGAAAAGGAGAAAGGGGCCCAATACAGGATCATGAATTAGTTCTATTCACAGCAAAGTAAGGGATGATTGAGGTGTTAAGTAAGTGGTATGATGATGTAACAGAAAGGATCACTGAAGGGAATATGGTTGATATGGCCTTCCAAAATGCACTTGATAAAAGCCCCATAAAATCCAGTAAGTTAAAGCCATAAAATAGAAGAGTTAGTTTTTCTTCATTCAGTCATTGGATGTGGGTCTCTGTGGCTGGGTCAAAATTTATTGGCCATCCCCAATTGCCCTTGAAAAAGTGGCCACGAGCTTTCTTCAACTGCTGTGGATACACCCACAATGCTATTAAGGAGGGAATTAAAGGATTTTTGACCTAGTGACACTGAAGAAACAGTGATATATTTCCAAGTCAGGATGGTGAGTGGCTTGGAGAGGAACTTGCAGGTGTTGATGTTCCTAGGCATCTGTTGTCATTGTTCTTCTGGATGGTGGTGATTGTGAGTTTGGAAGTGCTGTCTATGGAGGGTTGGTGAATTTCTACAGTGCATCATACAGTTTAGAATTCCACTAGATGCCACAGCAGAATTTGAATTCTTGTATTCAGCTTACTATGCTGGAGTTCTAGATTGTGAATCCAGTGATATGACCACTGTGCCACTGTTTCCCACATAACTATCTAATGATTACGTAACTCAATTAATTGTAAAATCGAGATTTATAGATTTTTCATAACCAAAGGTGTTAAGGGATGAGAAGGGAAAGGAGCATATATGGATTTAGGCTGCAGATCAGGCATGATCTCATTAAATATTGGAATAGGCATGGCTGGTCAGTGCCTTCTTCCAGTTCCCATCTCCCCTTGATTCTGGATTCACATCACAAAAGATACTATCATCTAAATGGTTTATGTAATTCCCATCTGATAAATTTATTTATTTCCACTATGTATAAACATATAAATCAGGAAGAAGGCCCATCAAATCAATGCATGCATGCATCAAGGAAAACAATTACCTTAGTGCTTCAAAAAGTTAACTTGCATCTCAGGTTTTTATATAATTGCACCAATGATTCAGGAAAGCATCAGAGTGTAAACAGCATTTTGTCAGATACCAGAGGTGGCCTTTACATGTGTTATGAAACTTATTACTCAATATTCAGGTAAAGTGCCTCTATCTTGTTGACGACCTTGCAAAGGGAAAAGAATTTATTTCTACAATTGTAACAAGTTTTATAAATCAGTCAGTTTTGATATAGCCATAACAGCTGCTGAAAAAGAATCCAGCCCTTTGGCTAAGACATCAAAATAATTCTGGTAAAGACTATAACCCCAAGATTATAGCCTGCAGCCAACTCAGACACAAACCAATTTATTTCCAATTGATTTTACTGGCATTTCATTATAAGCAGCTGATCATTCACATTGCTCAAGAATTCATACTATTAAATGAATACAACCGGTGATTTTCAGATAAATTCTTACTCATGCATTTGTCATTACCTTTATTCTAATTTGCATAAATGGAAGTAAATATATAGATTCTGTTTTATTTTTCTTCGATATTCCTTTTGTTTGGGGATTTTTGCAGCTGTTCATCTCCATGCTAATTTTCTGTTTCCGGAAGAGTAGATCTTTTTCTCTGTCCAATTCATACCATGTATTTACTGATGAATCAGCTGCCACTGGATTGTTTCACTGGAGAAAGAGCGTTCAGTACATTTTCGATCATGTCTACGTAAAACAAAACATGCATATAGATAGAAATCTAACTGTCAACATCGAACGTTAAATCCATGATCACAACGTTACAAGAATTATACCTAGACAGTTATTAACAGTGCTATCTAATATGCTTATAGAAGACCAATAGTTATAAGATTTTATGGAACATATAATATGAAAATTATATTTGGTGGCTCTTAAGTGCAAATACCAGGACACAATGCCACCATGTGCTGAGATATCCATGTTCTGCATCCATTTATTTCTCCACTTCAACCATATCAATTGAAGAAAACATTGAAAGAATTCCAAAAAAGAGTTAACCCAACAGAACAATTGAACAATTAACTTGGAAGGAGTTCAGGGACATGGCAGTTATTTGGTTTATAAACTAAGTATGGAATTTTCCCAACCCTTGACCTTGGCAAAGGTGAGAAATGTGGGAACGCATTGGACTGAAAAGAATTCAAGCTCGCATCTTGAAATAAGTTTCTACTTTTCACCTCAAGTTTCAATGGCAAGTTCTAATCTCAGGCTCAAACTGTTAGTTCCAATTCTCTCTGCACAGATGCTGGCAGAACTGCTGACTTTCTCCATCTCTTTCTGTTTTTACAGAAGTTAACATAGCACTTACAGCAGTCTCATTCCAAAGAATTATTGGCACTGCATAGATTCTCCCGATCCTCAAACCACAAATGAATCAGAGATATCACAAAGAGATAGTGAGGACCGCAGATGCTGGAAGTCAGAGTCGATAAAATGTAGAGCTGGAGGAGCACAGCAGGTCAGACAATATCAGAGGAGCAGGAAAGTCGACATTTTGAGTCTGGATCAGGAATGGGGAGGGAAAAGGGAGCTCAGAAATAAATGGTGGGGGAAGGTAGGTGGGATGGTGATGGTGGAAGCAGGTAGGGGGTAGTGGGAATTGGTCAGTGGGAAGGATGGGGCAGATAGGTGGGCAGGATGATGGACAGGTTGTGTCAGGCCAAGGAGGTGGGGATGAATCCGCCCAGCGACATTAACCATGTGGTCAGCCCAGCCACTCCCGCTAGTCCTGCCAACCATGTCACTGCCATGGATGCTGCGGACCACATTGCTACATCCACTTCTGCCCACGTGACTGTTTCCATACACACACCCACTCCAGAGGCAGTGTCCACCCTATCTTCTAGCTCCAGCTTAACACTAAGCCCAAGCCCCAAGCCCTGCTGGGTCTTTACCATTCCTTACCAGACCTCCCCTGCACCAAAGACAAACGGTCAGTCCGCTGCAAAAGGACTCACTTTCATCCCCCTATGCCCACACATCAATGAATTCTGTACATGTCTAGATGACAAACTCTTTGCCTCTGCGTCCGCCTCCGCCTCCGCGCCTATTTCTTAGAACTGGAGTCCAACACATTGTCTGAAGATCCCATCTCTGCCTCCAACAAACCTCATCCTCCTGGACGCTACCACACCCTGGCCTCCTACCCTCAATCGACTTCTTCATCTCCAACTGCCAGCGTGACATCGATCGCCTGAATCTCTTCACCCCTCTCACCGACTCCAACCTTTCCCCATCGGAACACCCAGCCCTCTACTCTATCTGCTCCAACCCCAACCTGACCATTAAACCCACTGATAAGGGGACACGCAGAGGTAGAATGATGTACTGACCTCTACATCACTAAGGCCAGATGCCAACCCTCCGACACCACCTCCTACCGTCCCCTCGATTATGACCATCATGTCCCAGACCATCAATAACCTCATCACCTCAGGAGACCTCCTGTCCACAGCCTTCAAACTAACAGTTCCCCAACCCCGCATTGCCCGTTCCTTTTTCCTACCCAAAATCCATAAACCTGACTGTCCTGGTCAACCCATTGTCGCTGCCTGCTCCTGCCCCGCTGAACTCATCTCCTCCTACCTCAACCCTGTTCTTTCCCATCCAGTCCAGGAACTCCCCATCTACATTTGGTACACAACTCACATCCTCCACCTTCTTCCAAGACTTTCAATCCCCTGGCCCCCAACACCTCATCTTCACCAATGACATTCAGTCTCTACACCTGTATTCCCCATGAGGGGGGCCTAAAAGCCTTCTGTTTCTTCCTCTCCCGCACGCCCAACCTGTCCCCCTCCACTGACACTCTCATCCGCTTGACAGAACTAGTCTTCGCTCTCAACAACTTTTTTTTAACTCCTCCCACTTCCTACATACAAAGGTGTTGCTATAGCCACCCTCATGGGTCCAAGCTATGCCTGCCTCTTTGTAGGAGATGTAGAACAGTCCCTTTTCTGCAGCTACACTGGCACTATCCCCCCCACTCTTCCTCCGCTACATCAATGGCAGTATCGACGCTGCCTCGTGCTCCCACAAGGAGCTTGAACAGTTCATTAACTTCACCAACACCTTTCAGCCCAAACTCAAATTTACCTGGACCATCTCTGACACCTTCCTCCCCTTCCTGGACCTCTCCGTCTCCATCTCCAGCAACCGACTTAGCACCAACATCCATTTCAAACCCACTGATTCCCACAGCTACCTCGACTACACCTCCTCTCACCCGTCCTCCTGCAAAAATGCGACCCCATACTCTCAATTCCTCTGTCTCTGCCGCATCTGCTCCCGGGATGAAGCATTCCACTCCCGGACATCCCGAATGCCCTCCTACTTCAGTGACCATACCTTCTCTTCTCCCATGATTCATAATGCCCTCAACTGCATCTCCTTCATTTCCCACACTTCTGCCCTCAAACCCCCTACCCCCAACAACAATAAGGATACAGTCCCCCTGGTCTTCATATACCATGCCACCAATCTCCAAATCCTATGCATCATCCTCTGCCATTTTCACCATTTTCAATTAGACCCCACTACCAAAAGGATATTTCCTTGCCCACCCCTATCTACTTTCCATAGGGACCGCTCACTCTGTGACTCCCTCGTCCACTCCACACTCCCCACCAACCTTTCCACCACACCCTGCACCTTTTCCTTCAACTGCAGGAAGTGTTACACCTGGCCCCACACCTCCCCTCTTACCTCCGACCAAGGACCTAAACAATCCTTCCAATTCTGGCAGAAATTCACCTGTACATCTTTTTAACCTGTCTATTTCATCCGTTGCTCCCGATGTAGCCTCCTCAATATCGTAGAGACCAAGCACAGGCTCAGTGACTGATTTGCAGGGCATCCTGCGCTCCAATCAACACCACCTTCCAGTTGCCAGCTATTTCAACTCCCCCTCCCACTCCCTGGGTGATGTGTCCATCCTGGGCCTCCTCCACTGTCACAATGAGCCACACATGATCTGGAGGAACAACACCTTATATTCTGCCTCGCGATCTTACAGCCCAATGGCCTCAACATAGAATTCACCAGCTTCAAAATCTCCACACCCACAGCTTCATCCCGTATCCAACGCTCCCTCTCATCCCAGCCTCCTTGACTTGATATAACCTGTCCATCTTCTTTCTCACCTATCTACTCTCCCCTTCCCATTGACCAATCTCTACAACCCTCTAACTACATCCACCTGTCACCATCCTATCTACCTTTTCCCCACCCCCTCTACTTATTTCTGAGCTCCCTTCCCCCTCCCCAGTCCTGATGAAGGGTCCAGACCCAAAACATTGACTTTCTTGCTCTCTGATCTGCTGTGCGTCTCCAGCTCCACATTTTATCAACAAAGATATCACAAATGCAGTTTGTTTAAGATCGCAGCTCTTCATTTCTTTTCCCATGATGAGATTCACGGTACAGCTTGGGAAGTGGGATCTTCCAACCTCACTGGCTTCCTCCAGGTACAGGGACCATAGAATGTACCACAGCATGTTGAGAACACCATACTAAATTATTGCAGAATTTATTAACAGAGAAAGACTCCACATGATCAATGTGAAATTTATCAGTGATCATCGCTACCACACATTGGAAGTCTGCACCAGATATTCTGGGAGCTGCCATGTTACTGAAATGCTCGATAGCTAAAAACTTCCTGCCTTCTTCCAAGGTTGAGGTTCATATACTGAGATCACTCTGGGATGGCTTTGGAGAAACAGTGTAGCACATAATCCTGGCATGTTGTGCCTTGAGCAAATAGAAAAGGGAATGAGGAGATGTTCAAGATGCTGAGGGGCTGGGAGAACAGTCACAATATTACATAAGAACAGTTCAACGTCTCTAACATCGCCATGGCTGATGTCATCTTAACCTCAACCCTACCTTCATGCCTGCTCACCGTAAATCTTTAACCCACTATCCAAGGAAGAATATCAGGATTTTGACCAGGAAGGTCATCACATAAACCATGGTAGATCATTGCATCAATCAGCAAAGCACACTAGACAGAACTTAGTATTAAGGGATAACACGGTGTGGGGCTGGATGAACACAGCAGGCCAAGCAGCATCATAGGGGCAGGAAAGCTTGACGTTTCGGGCCTAGACCCTTCATTGAAACGTCAAGCTTTCCTGCTCCTATGATGCTGCTTGGCCTGCTGTGTTCATCCAGCTCCACACCTTGTTATCTCGGATTCTGCAGCATCTGCAGTACCTTTTATCTCAGAACTTAGTATTAACAGTCATTTCCAAGATGAAGGAATTTGATAAGGACAGCATTCATTTTTGCTAAAAAGGCAAGTAGCCCCTGTTTATGCAAATAGCAAATTTCACAAGTGGAATGAAAAATTAAAAGCATTGTATGTATTTCTTAGCAAATTATTATGTATGCAAGCATTGAGTAGTTTTGTTTTTCTAATGAATGAGTAGCAGCAAAACAAGTGCTAGTTTAATTTGGGCTAATATATGAGTCCCATATTTTTGATTGTATGCATTGGCTTCTGGCTATGCAAATTTATAATTTCATGTTTTTAGATCCCAACATGGTCTCCCTATCTCAGTAACATCCTCAAGACCAACATGAAGAGTCATCTAAATGCAAAATGTCAGCTTGCTTTCTCTCCATGTATGCTGCCTGACCCACTGTGATATCCAACATCTGCAGTAATTTGCTCCTAATTGTCTGAGATATCCATGCTTTTCTAATTGGGTCTTCTTGGGCATGTCTGATTTTAATTACTCACTTTTGATACTTTGTAACATATTTTTTGTTTTAGACAAACATGCACATCTAGGGGGTTTTCTTATGGTTAGGCTTCCAAAATCATTCTATAATCCAGAAAATTCCAAAATCCAGAAATAACTTAGCAGCCAAAAATTCCAAACTGGAGAAGTTACAACGTACTTTAAAGGACCTATATAAATCTAAGTTGTTACTGCTGTTTATCCAGACAATGGTTACAATATGGAATGCAATCCCACATTGAGTAGCTGAGCCAAATAACACAAACCCATTCAACAGGAAGCTTTGTAAGAGAAAGGAATATAAGGATCTGTTGATGGAGTTATATAAAGAAAGGGTGGTCAGAGGATTGTTTGGGGCATAACATCAATTTGGGCCCAACACGGTGACTGGTCTGTTCCTCCGTGTTTCTAATTGTTTGCAAATTAATCACTTTAAGTGATCCGACTCCTAATCCTGCATGAAAACCTACTCCAATGCAAACTGCTGGCAGAATCTTATAATTTTTTTTAGTGTAGAGGAACTTTGCAGCCTACACAGAATTCACGCAATCTGCAGAAGAAAGGACAACCCTATGGACAGTCAATTACCAAACATGTTCAGCTTCATTGAAATTGTTTATTAATCAAGGTCACTCTGATTCTCCTCTTGTTAATGGCATTGGCTTTACTCATAGCTGAATGGGGTGGAAATGACAGTGTGAAGTGTCAACAAAGATTTCTTAATATTAATTGTGGTTTTAATTTTAACATCACAGTTGAATGTTCGGTGAAATGCAATGTAACATTGTCTTTGTATACATGCCTAGTACAAGCATAGAAGGGGAATTAAAGTGCAGTTGTTTTGCAAATCACAGTCATGACAAAACCTGGCATATGGGCTTCATCTGTCAGGTTCATGCTATTTCACAGAGTGGCAGTAATTTCTTTGTCGTATCTGAATCCAAGGACTTCAGCATCAAATTTTCAAACAAATTAGAATTAGTTTTTATTATCACATGACTCAAGTACAGGAGTACAGTGAAAAATTTACAATGTCACCATTCATGGTGCCATTTTAGGTACAAGGTACCTAGGTGCAAAGTCTGAGGTTTAAACGTAGAAAAATAAAGAAATAAGTTAAAAGTTCAATATTACATTTCTTCTCAATAATAAATAAAGTTAAAAGTTCCAAATTACAGTCCTTCTTCAGCCATGGGCCTGCAGTCACTCTGTGCTGAGCTTTCCCATGAGGGCTCGAACTCTTTCCTGCACTGGGCTCGATCTCTCGAACCCTGCGCCTTCACACTGCCATTTCACTACCGACTGCCAACTGGGCTCACCGGCTGCCTCATCACAGACCATGAGATTCCCGCTCTGCTGCCACTCCTGCCATGCCGCTGACCACCAACCTCACTGTGCCCGACAGCCAAAGCCCGTGCTCTGGGCCCCCATCCACTGCCGTTGCCATCGCTGCCTCCACGGTGGAGTTCCCTCAGGAAGATAGGTAGAGAAAACAAAACTAAAACAAATTTTGAAAAAAGAAAAAGAGAAAAGAAAAAAGAGAAAAAGAAGGAAAATAAGAAAGAAAAGCTGTTGGAGCTGACGAGCTTCAACTCAAGAGCCTTACTCCTCTGCCATTGTGGAATTACAAATTTTCTAACTCACATTGTGCTTTAGTTTTATAAATTACACTTATGGGTTCGAGTGAGTTACACACCAGAAGCATATGAGTATGTTAAGAAATCTGAGAGACATTGGGTGAGGCCTTTCTCGATGTCAGGAGTGGTGTGTTGTGTTTACAAATGGTGATCCAGGTAATGAGACAACATTCCCATTTGGCAGTGGTGAGATGCCTATTAAAGGGGATTATTGCTCGTTGACAGCCTCATAAACACTGAATCTGGCCTTGGCAATATGCAGCTGCCTATTGTACCACCAGCAACGAAACATCGGTAATTCCCAACATGAGAGTCTTGTGACCACAACATGTTACGTGAGCGAGAATCTTGTCTCATTGCCTGGTTCTCCATTTAAAAATGCAATGTGTTGCTCCTGACATTTAGTAAGCCCTCAGCTCTCTCTTTGCTCTTTCAGACTGCCACCTCAGACTTCCAGAAACAACATCTCAGGACACACTCTATGGGTGCCAGTTGCATGTACCCCATGTCCATTCACATTGGCACCTAACAACTACCAGCCTCTCAGAATCCCCATGGCACCTCTCAATCCACTTGTTCTTTAAAGCTGCCTTTCTAGGCTCATTGGCACCTATCATTGAAATGCTGCTGCAAGGGCACTTTGGGCACAGGGACACACACCAGCTCACACTCTGCACCAGAAATGAGGGCTATGGTATTGCTGTCTCTCTTCGCTCTCACTCACTTTGCATACACATAGCATCCATGCCTTGCCTCTTAGGGCAGTGACAAAGGCAGGCAGCTTGTCTTCTTAGTGAGCAGTCCTCAGTCAATAGTATAGTCCATCATGCTGTACGTCACTGTGCTACATCAATTTCATAACTGCACCATGTGCCAGTAGTTTACATGGCAAACACACCGCATGTGCTGAAACAAAAAGCCATGTTAGCAAATAATAAATAGCCAAAGGAAACTGAGGAATCCACTGTAGGATTGCAGGCTGGGAGGTAGGAATGATGGTTGTGCAGTGGGGCAACTATATTTGTAAAGTGGGGAAAGCATGGACAGGAAGACAGCCATGTGGAAGGGGTTTCCATCAGCAGTGAGATCAACATGGTTTTGTGATGGGATAGTGTTTGGGCATAACTGGCACAGTTACTTTATATGCCAGGGGCTGGGGAGTGTAGGAAGGTGCAGACCTATGTAAATGGGTTGGTGACGGGGTGCAAAGCCTATGGTGCTCAAGCGACAGGCTATCAGGAAAAGGTTGGTCCAACATGTAAAGGTGGAGAGAGGAAATTACGGTCCAAGGAGCATTTGTTGTCGTCTTATCATCATCCTGGAAATTGCAAGTGTGCAATGTGAAAGAAAATGGCTACAATCATAGGCCGGAGTGGGTGGGGAAATTGACTTGTGACTTGGCTTGTCCCGTGTGTGTGTGTGTGTGTGTGTGTGTGTGTGTGTGTGTGTGTGTGTG
>JAHRHZ010000074.1:2680979-2702826 GCA_024137785.1 Ginglymostoma cirratum | reverse complement strand
TGTGTGTGTGTGAGAGTGAGCGAGAGAGTGTGTTTGTGTGTGTGTGTTGTAGGTGTATGTGTGTGTAGGTGTTTGTGTGTGAGAGTGAGGGAGAGAGAGAGAGTGTGTTTGTGTGTGTGTGTGTTGTAGGTGTATGTGTGTGTAGGTGTGTGTGTGTGAGAGTGAGGGAGAGAGAGAGAGTGTGTTTGTGTGTGTGTGTTGAGGGGGGGTGGTGCCTACAAATCCCAGCGATGTGAGTCCCTTCAAAGAGCAAAAATAACACACACTGATCCATTTACTGTATCAGACACAAACCTGTGGCCTTCCAATCCCCTGGCAACCTCACTGTGTGCTGTACATCTCACAGGCCCAAACACTGCTGACCATTCAATGCAACAACAATACCTTTGCAGCACTGCCATATCAATAACTGTACAACTGGGTAAGTGAAGCCCTTCAATACTCACACTGTCCACACAATAGTGTGGCAGCTTTTCAGGTCAGGCATTGCTCCATGGAACATCTTGTTGTGAACTGATATCTGACCTCACAGCATGAGAGTTACAGGACAGGCTACACAGAGACATGAACAAACAGGTTTCATAGTGTTCTGAGTATGTTTAACCGACCTCAAACTATATTTACAGTGAAATATCTCCCATACCATCAATGCACCCTCAATAGGTTTTCTTCTTCCTTTTCCTGGCACTCTATGTCAGTACAGCCCTAAGGCCTACAAACTGGGGTGGAGGGAGCAGGGCTTGGCAGTGGAGCCTGTTGCTTTTGAAGGTTTGATCAGGTGACCCCAAGGTGCATTTGTATTCAGTGGGCCCAGACTCGCTAAGTGTGAGCTTGCCAGAGCAAAGTGCCCCTTCCTCAGCTTGGGATTCCTACAAATGTGAGGGTCACAGGCAGGTTGGATGTAGAAAGCCCCTCCGCCTCTGGAACCTCATGTGACGAGGTTTCTCAAGGTCCTCTGTGTAGTTCCTCCTACCACTGCCTACTGTCTCCTTGTGCGTGCCCCTTGAAATCCTTGGCATTGCTGCTGAGGACCAACTGCTAGGGCAATGAGGCATGGCAACTGTCAGGTTAAACTCACCACAAGTTAGCTCTCTCCAATGACAGAACAGCCCTATGGGGGTCTCCAGGGGCAGCTGCCAACCCATCTATGTAGGTAGCCGGAGAGGTGAATGCTGGGTCCCCATGATGCAGCTGCAGCCTATGGGCAATGAGCCCATTGCTTCCCACATGCCTGGTGCTCCTGTGTCTCCCTGTGCATGGGCACATAGTCCCAGATTGCTGGCACCACAGGGTCATCTCTGGGTTACTGACAGTCCTGTGAGTGCCAGTGACCTGGGATGATGTTTCCTCAGGCAGCTGCAGAGATTTGGCAGTAATGTGCTCACAAGCATGCCACCCAACTCTAAACTAGCTACAGTTCCATCAGAGTTCAGTTCTGGTCTCCCTGCTTTGGAAAGGATTTTGTGAAACGTGAAAGGGTTCAGAAAAGATTTACAAGGATGTTGTCACTGTTGGAGGCTTTAAGCTATAGGGAGAGGCTGAATAGACTGGGGCTATTTTCCCTGGATCAACAGAGGCAGAGGAGGGGTGGCCTTATAGAGGTTTTTAAAACCATGAAGGGCATGGATAGGGTGAATAGTCAAGGTATTTTCCCCACGGTAAGGGAGTCCAGAACTAATGGTTTAAGTTGAGAGGGGAAAGGTTTAAAAGGGACCAACGGGGCAACTTTTTTTCACGCAGAGGGTAGTGTGTCTATGGAATGAGCTGCCAGAGGAAATGGTTGAGGCGGGTACAATTACATTTAAAAGGCATCTGGATGGGTATGTGGATAAGAATGGTTTAGAGGGACATGGGCCAAATGCTGACAAATGGGACTAGATTAATTTAGGATATCTGATTGGCATGGACATGTTGGACCAAAGGGTCTGCTTTCGTGCTATACATTTCCATGACTCTATGACTAAGTGCCAGTTGCTGAAGGTGCAGAAAGCAGCCATGCTGGGTGCGTCCTCTAATACCTCTGAACTCTCCTCCTCAAGAGGTGCTTTCTTGTGGTTTGACTTGCTTGCTGACTGAGAGAATGGGCATTCCATTCGAATCTCTGAGACCCATAGCAGCAAAGGTGTCATGGTCAAGAGTTATAACTTGTGTGAAATGAACGACACAGACAACGGGATTAACATGAGAGCTGTGTCTGAATGAAGAATGGTACTTACTCAGTTGGTGGAGATGGATGTCTTGGCATCCCCTCAGGAGCAGCCTTAGTCTCCAACCGTAAGTTCCAAGATTCACTCCTCATGACAGATGAACAGCCTAATGTCAGGTACCCCACCACCTGTCTGGGCCATTTGTTTGCTCTATGGTGTGCTGTTTTCTGCTGAAATGAGAGAAAGAGAATGATTGCCTGAGCTAAGTGGCATTTCTGTTAGTATTGAGGCAGATAGGGGAGAAGTGGGGAAGTCTCCTTGGTGAGTTGATAACACAGAGGTATGGGAGGTTGAGGGCAGCAGAGAGTAAACGAATGAAGATGTTTTATGTAACGGTAAGAGGGGTAAAGCAATAGCCTTGGTAGAAATTGGGTGCAGCAGCAAAGAAAGAATGAATGTCAGGTAGCAGAGAGAAGTTGGTAGCAAATACCCTGGCAGAGCGGAGATGTACACTGACCTTCTTTCAATGGCTTTCTGCATTCCTCCAGACTACGGTTATCACCTGAATCCTGTCAGGGTCTGATGGCATGGCCGCCTTTGCCAGTCTGGGGTAACGTGACATCTCTCGTCTACACAACCTGAATGACTAGGACATCCAAATCCCTATCTGCAAAAGTAGGGCGCCAATTTTCCTTTGTCTGCCATGTGCGTGGCAGAGTTGAAGAATCATACAGGCAATTCCAGACTGCCAGCGTTGACTGGTGCCTATTGGCAGTTTTAAGATGGCACAGGCACTGGGGATGCCAGTGGTGAGTTCTTCAGGCTGCAGCAAATGTGGAATTGGTAAGTGCCTGGTGAGACATTAGGGCATGGTAGTAAGCAAATGAGGTGTGTTTGGAATGGTGCAGCTAGAAATCTTGCTAGACCTTCTGGAAAGAAACCCAATGAAACTGCCACTTAGCCAAAATATTAAAAGATTCAACCCATAGTCAATAATCAGAAATCCTGGTTTTGGAAATATTCAGAACTATAAAGTACAGCATAAATTACTGATCTCTTGTTTGTATGCTGGCACCTTTTATTGTCATTAGAAAGAAAGATTGTCATCATATTGCATGATGATGTTTTTATGTGTTTGTCTTAATGTTGCATTAATTACTATGACAAAAATTAGAACAATACATCATTTCTATAGTCGCCTATTATTTTGCTGATGGCTTTGTGTAACACTGTAAATGTCCTCCAGGGGGTGCACTTGTACAGTCGGTTAAAAAAAACCCTGTTCTTTTGTTCTATTCTATTGCCTACTCAGCAAGCAATATTAAAAATTATGACATTTTATTCAAAAATTATTGCGCTATAGTTGTCATAAAGAATGCTCCTACTTATTAAAAACACTTGTTTTTGTGGATATATGCGAGTGATCTTTTGTCATGGAAAGAAATTTACTTAGAATTTTTAAGGTGTTTTTAAAAATGCATATATTTCTAGAACATTGTTTTTATTTCACGCAATGGAACCACAGAATGATTACGATATAGATAGAGTCCATTCAGCCCATCATGCCTGACCTTGGTCTCTGAAGGAGCAATTTACCTAGTTCCATTCAACACATTCACCTTGTTACATTAATTTGACAAAGAATATTAACTTTTAAATGCTCCTAGTCTATATTTTTTAAAATTTATATGGTAACATTTTTATTCTTTACTTGTAAAATGTACAAAATTGGAAGTGTTCTTCTTGTTCCCACTATAACACGGCCACTGGCCCTCTCTTTGTCTCTGCTCCCAGTATGACCCTGCCAGCCAACAGATATTAAGAACAAAAACAGAAGTTGCTGGAAAAGCTCAGCAGGTCTGGCAGCATCTGTGAAGAGAAATCAGAGTTAATGTTTCGCTTCCGGTAAACCTCAGATGAGTTCTGTGGAGCAGGAGCAGGCTGAAACAATGGGTCTGTCCGGACAGTCCTGTCTGTGGATTTTTGGAAGGAGGTAGAAGTGAGCTGTGCAGGGCTGGGGGATAATCAGCTTGGAGGCAGTGGAGGGGGGAGGTCACCAGATGAAATGAGGTCAGTAACCGTAGATGATGCAATGGCCTGATGCGTCATGGTGGGGTCATGGTCCAGAGGAAGGTAGGAGGAGGTATTTGAGAGCTGGTGCTCAGCCTCTGCAAGGTAGAGGTCAGTGCGCCAGACTACAACAGCACCACCCTTATCGGCAGGCTTAATAACAATGTCAGGGTTGGATCTAAGTGCACGGGGTGCAGTCAGTTTGGAGGGAGATAGGTTGGATTTGGTGAGGGGGGGAGGAAAGAGAAATTGAGGTGACTAATATTACATTAACAGTTCTCAATGAACTGATCGAGTGCAGGTAAAAGGCCAGAGGAAGGGTTCCAGGTGGAGGGAGAGTGTTGGAACTGGGCGAAGAGGTCTGTGGGAGGGAGAGATGACTTTTCTCCAAAGTAATGGGCATGGAGGCGAAGATGGTGGAAGAAGAGCTTGACATCATGTCATGCCTGAAATTCGTTAGAGTGGGGACGCAAAGAAATAAAGCTGAGGCCTTTGCTGAGTACAGAACGTTCTGCATCAGAGAGTGGAAGGTTAGGAGAGATGGTAAATACCTGACAAGAGGTGGGGTTGGTGGAGGGTTTGAGTCAGAGGGAAGGGGAGGACAGGAAGTTTCTGGGGGCCATGAATATCTCTGAATTGTTCCACCTCATGGACCTCGATGCCTGAAAGGAAATGAAAGTTCCTTGCTAGCGCGGTTAATGAGCCGAAGGATGAAGTGGAATGACAGAGTGGTGCAGCCCTGAGCCAGCGTGATGTGACTTTGCTGGAGAGACAAGTTGGGTGTGTGTATGTGGTGCTGCTTGGCACTGAGTGTGGATCTCAGGATGCGGCGAGAGCAGCTGTCCGTGGAACATTGAACATCACGGAGATATCTGTGATCCTGGGAGGATTCAAAAGATGAGGGATGAAACTTCAGTTGGAATCCATGTGAGGTGTGTCTGAGCTGAAGGCAGTCACGAAGGAATCTGTAGAAACGAGTTTTAGCAAATACCTAGTCAAACACTAGGAGTGACAGTGAAATTAATATTGGTGGACAAGAAGAAAGATTGGAATGGAAATCCCATCGGAGAGCAGAGCAGAACTTCTTCAAGCTATTAAGAAGATTCAGGCCAATGATTATTGACGGTGGCATGGAGATGAGCACTGAGGCCTTATTTGATTGTGAAAATCATCGTGAAATTCATTCCCCTCTGTCTCACAGATGTTAGAAATTAGACAGTCTGTTTCATAAATGCAAACATTAGCATTGAACTTTTCCAAATGTCAGCAAAAAGCAAGAGAACATAATAAATAGGAGCAGTACCGTTCAGTCCTTTGAACATGCTACACCGATCAATAAAATGATTGCTGATCTTCAGCCTCAATTTTACTTTCTGGCCCACTCTCCATTCTGCCTTGATTCCCTGAGACCAAAGATCAATCTATATCAAAATTCAACAATGGTACATTCAACGTCCACTCTCCTGTCCCAGGGTAAACAATTGCAAAGACTCACAAGCCTTGCAGTGAAGGAATTTCTCAGTCCTGAATTATCTAAAGTTGATATATCTTTGCTGAGGTACAGGGACTTGAACGGTACACAGTCCTCCAGGTGTGAACTCACCACAACGCTATACAACTGGAAGAAGAACACAACCCTCTTCTACTTTTTTTTTACAGCAAAACCAAGAATATTATTTTATTTCCTTATTTCTTACTGCAGCACTGTAAAAATCAACAAAAACTTACGATTTATCTTGTTGGTCCACAAAATTATCATTTCCTCTATTGGCCAATTCACTCACTTACAGCCCCATTCAAATTATAGTCAGACTCACTGTGAAGCCTTTGAGGATCAGTTTCCCACAGTCTGACCTAAAAATAAAAGGCAGGGACAAACAGTCAAAATAAGGGCCAACCCCTTAACATTTATGGTCGCTGATTTTGATTACCTTTATCCACTTGATAACAAACCTCCTCCAAACAAGCTTTACACTTTCAAGAACAAGACCCCGAACTGTTCACGTAATTTAAATCTCCTCTTGAGAAAGACATGCTGCAAAAGTTTCTTTGTAAATGTCGAGTACAGATCACTAAATTAACTGTGCACGGTATCTCTGCAGCTGGCTGTATTGTCCATGTGAATTTGGACAGGAAATATAAGCATGCTCCATCATTCAATAAGCTAATGGTTGCAGATATTTGTGTTTCAAATTCCACAGTCCCATCTCCTGCTGGCAACCTTTGATTCATTTTCCTAACAAGAACCTTTCCCATCCACTAACTTTTGAGACACAGAGTTCCGAAATTGCACTACCCTCAGAGTAAAACTACTGTCATCTCTGTCTTAAACTGGTGATCCTAAATTTGAAATAATGCTCTTAGTTCTGTACTGATCCATATGAGAAAGAAAAAGCAAAATATTGCAGATGCTGGAAATCCGAAATAAATAATAGAAGGTGCTGGTGAAACTCCTCAGGTTCAGTTCAAGCAGAGTATATCAGACCTGAGATTTTTCCACAGGGAAGGAAAATGGAATGCTGACCTTTGTTTCAAAGTATAAAAGTACTTAACTATGGAAAGAAATATTCACATTGACAGTTCAGAGCAGTTTCACTCGGCTGATATCAAGTATGGAGTCTTATGAGATGTTGAGTAGGTTGGGCCTGTACTCATTGGAAATCAGAAGAATGAGAGATGGCCTTATTGAAACATACGAGATTCTTATGGGACTTAACAACGTAGATGTGGAAAGGTTGTTTCCCCTTGAGGGAGAGTCAAAAACCAGAAAGCATAATAAGGGATGTCAAAATAAGGGTTGCACATTTAAGACAAAGATGAGGAGGAATTTCTTCTCTGAGCTGAGGGAGTCTATGGAATCCTTTACTGCAGAGGGCTGTTGAGGCTGGGACATTAACTGTATTCAAGGCTAAGATTTTTAAGGGTTTTAATCAGTAAGTGGATCAAACGTTATGGGGAAAAGGCAGGAAAATGGAGTTGAGGATTATCAGTTCGGCCACTATCCCATTGAATGGCAGAGCAGACTCGATGGGCTGAATGGCCTACTTCTGCTCCTGCATATTAAGGTCTTTTATGTAAATGTTGTTTCCACATTCACCTTGTCAACACTATTCTAGATCTTACACACTTCAAACAAAATTCTACACGGGAATAAGGCAAATTTTGACGATATTAGGCAGGAACTTTCAAACGCTGATTGGGAGAGGCTGTTTGCAGGTAAAGGGATGGTTGGAAAGTGGGAGGCCTTAAAAAATGAGATAATGAGAGTTCAGAGACAGGGTGTTCCTGTTAGAGTGAAGAGCAAGGCTGGTAGGTGTAGGGAGTGCTGGATAACTAGAGAAATTGAGGGTCCGCTCAAGAAAAAGAGGAAGGTATATGTCAAGTATTGACAGCTGGGATCGAGTGAATCCTTAGATTTATTCATTTATTGTCACACATACCAAAATACAGTGAAAAACTTTGTTTACAAACAGCACAGGCAGGTCATAGTAAGCAAAGGGTGTACAGATCACAAAGACTTAGAGGCATACAGGTTACATTACACAGGGCATGTGCTAGGCGAGATCAACACTAGCAAGATCAGCATTATTTGAGGCTACAGATTCCATTCATCAGTCTGATAACGGCCAGAAAGAAGCTGTTGCTGAACCTTTTCGTGTGTGTGTTCAGGCTTCTGTATCTTCTGCTTGATGGAAAAGGTGTAGGAAGTAATTATCAGGGTGTGATGAGTCTTTGATGATATTGGCAGCCTTTCCGCGGCAGTGAGCTGTGTAAATGGAGTCCACGGATGAAAAGTTGGCTTTGTGATGGTGTGGGCTGTGCACACCACCTTCTGTAGTTTCTTATGGTCCTGGGCAGAGCAGTTGCCATACCAGGCCGTTATGCACCCGGTAGTATGCTTTCAATGGTGCATCTGTAGGAGTTAGTGAGAATCCTTATGGGCATGCCACATTTCCCGAGCTGCCTGAGGAAGAAGAGGCATCTGGATGGGGTACATGAATAAGAAGGATTTAGAGGGACATGGGCCAAATGCTAGCAAATGGGACTAGATCAGTCTAGGACAATCTGGTCAACATGGCCAGGTTGGACTGAAGGATCTGTTTCCGTGCTGTATGACCCTATAAAAGTCTCCTGTTACTTTTTGTAAACTCCAGTGAAATAACAAAGTGTAGAGCTGGAGGAACACAGCAGGCCAGGCAGCATCAGAGGAGCAGGAAAGCTGACGTTTCTGGTCTGAACCCTTCTTGCCAAGTCGGTCCAATTATTCCTTGTCATGCCTGATCACACCAGATACCCATTCAGCAAGCCTGGTCGGAACGCATTTACATCCTTTACTTCAGCAATTGGAGAGGTGGACTTACCAAGTCCCTGTATAAATGAATCATAACATCCTTACATTCATTAAAACAAACACAGACAGTGCCGGAGAAACCGAGCAGGTATGGCAGCATCTGTGGAGAGAGAAACAGGAGTGACGAGTGGAGTCCAGTATTCAACTCCCCTAGTGGCATCTCACGGATGCGTGTGTCCGTGAGTGCTATTCTCGGGAACACCATTTGATTTGCGTCTGGGGTTGGAATAGACGAGTTCCCACCCAATCTCTGACGTTATGATCTGGGATTGGTTTGTGTCTTTTACACGTGGTACTGAGCTGCAGGAGCTTAAAAAGCCGGAGGGCTAGAGCAGCGTGGCTTGCTGAAGGGGATTTGGGGTGCAGTTGGTGTCGGAGGCTGTGTGTGTGTGGCTTCAGTAAGAAGGAAAAATGGTTGAAGCATTTCTTGGGAGTTGGAAATTGCAGAAGAGCCACAACTTCGACGAGTACATGAAAAATCTGGGTAAGGATCATGCGAATTTTTTTTTTGGTTGGGGTAGATGTATATGTTTAGCTTGTTTAATGGGCACCTCCGCCTTTGTAATTGACTCTGCTGCGGTCCCCAATCCCGGAGTAAACCGAGCGCTGCTCCGCTTGCAGTTCCCCCCCACCCACCAAGGCACATCGTCGCCGAATTGCACGGTGTGGTTTCACTCAGAGCTTGCAGTGTTGTGCACATGACTGACACAGGAGAAAGCATGCCAGAAAAGTGGCAGGTAGTTTTTTTTGTAAAACGAGGCAGAGTATTTGTATCGACTCCCTGATTTAGCAGAAATGAATCCAGCTCACTCAGCGAGAACGCGCTCTTGTCCATTTGCAAAAAAAAAGTGAGTAGCACTAAACGTTACACTTTTTATGTTCCCCCTCTATTTTTAGACGTGAGTCTCGCGCAAAGAAAAGTTGCTACCACTGTAAAACCCAAGACTATCATTTCTCTGGACGGCGATGTAATCACTATAAAAACCGAGAGCACCTTTAAAAGTACAAACATCCAATTCAAGCTGGCCGAGGAATTTGATGAAACCACTGCAGACAATAGGACGACCAAGGTATGTTGACCGATCCCGTGTTAGCCGTTTAAAATGACTGGGTGTGCGATCTCGACGGTGAAGTGACTTTTTTTTATTTCGCATTCTCAACAGACTACTGTGAAATTGGAAAACGGCAAACTAGTCCAAACACAGCGGTGGGATGGAAAAGAGACAACACTAGTTAGAGAATTGCAGGATGGCAAACTGATTTTGGTAAGAACCTCAGTGCCTTAGAATCAAACAGCATCTGCTGATAACAAAAATGTGGCGATAGATATTATTTAGGAGGCATTTTATAGTTGTGAATGCTTGCAGTAGAATTGCTTATGGAAAGTCAAACTAAAGGGTACATTTTTAATGTCAGAAACTTAAAGCTGTGGATTTTAACATTTACTGAAGTCATTCCTCTCTCCTTTGCAAATCAGACTTGCACCATGGGTGATGTGGTGTGCACCAGAGAATACGTGAGGGAACAGTGAGTGATGATGAACGATGAAGATGAATTCCATTCAAAACTTCCATTTTGCTGCTTTTTCTACTGGACCTTCCTGTAGTATTATGCATCATTAGGACTGTTCTGTCTTCATGGCATTTGCTGAGTAAAGTTAATTATTAAAGTTAAGACACTTTAACAAATACAGTGCCAGGTTGTTGTCATAACAGTTTGTGACTTAACTCAATACTGCTATTGCAAAAGGTTTGTTTGTCTAAATAACAACAAATGGACAGACTGTCTGGAAAGAAAAATGCACATGTTTAGTTTTTAATCTTGTATTACTTTCCAGTGCATATGTGTTAGACTAAACATTCTATAAAAAGAATGGTGTGAATGTTCAAGTATTTCCTCCTGGCTGTTTAATTATGTCCAGATGTGTTTGTCATACTACAATGATAGTGGGCTTTACAGACTACAGATAATCTGTTGTTTGTTTGAAATTTTGCTGTTGTATTTTCTTAAAGGAAAGAAAATGCCTTTTTTCTGCAGTATTGAGACCTTTTGAAATGGTGCAGCCTTTGGATAAAGAACAGCCCTATGTGCAATGAGTGCAAAGATTCAAATTTTGGCAACTAATAAAAAGTGTACTACACAAGACTGGTCTGATTCTTTTCACTTAAACTGAGTGGCACTGGCTCTATCAATGGACAGTGGAAAAGTTGGAATAATCTGTTTTGGGAAAAATTAGATTGAGAAATGTACCTAGAGAGTTCACTTTTCATGTATTTGGTGAAAATTCCTTTTTCAGCTGGAAAACTGCCTGGAATTATGGCTTGCTCTTGCCAAAAGGTGAAACCAAGTATCAGTTGTTAACTGGTGCTTAGTGATGGTACTGGCATGGAAATAGTAAGTGATTGTAGGGGAATGCCACCATCTGTTATACTGTCAGTAGGATTCTCTGTTTGAAAGAATAATCTCTTGATTAGTACAAGAACAGACAGATGTTGCCTTTCTTTTAACTACCTGTTTGAAGATAGTGTAACCATATTAAATTTTGAAGGCTTCAAATTTTTTAGTATCATTTGAAAATTGTACCAATGCTTTGTTAAATCAGGATACTATGACTTTCATTAAGTTTCAACAACTAATGACTTTTTTCTATTGCTGATTTGTTTTTTTTTTAAACCAAGTGGTAGAATTGACTTAAATGTTTCCTTTGGAGGATGTTTACAACTTATTGTGAACAAATAGGGCTTTAAGTCAAACATGCAGCTGTTTAGTGAGAACTTAATTTGCTTTCCAGACCTGTAGAACACTTTACAATGATCTCTGGAAGAACATTAAATTTCTTATTTTTGGCCACTGTCCTTTCTTTTGACCTGACCTATTTAACTGCCTCTCTAGATTTCCAATAGCAACATTAATTGGTTTTTTTTTTTGAAAGTGGCTGGTACTAAAAGGTTGCAACATCTATTGGTTTTTTTAGTTGGACAACTGCAGTTTTAACATCAGTTCTGACTGCTCTTGCTCATTATTACTTCCTCCTCCAGTGGAGGAAGGAAATATTCCTTTTGGTTTTGACAGGATCAGTAAATTTCACAAAATATGTATGCAGTAAGGCTTGTTTACATCCACTTTTTTATCATGCCACTTTTTTATTTGAGGGGGGAAAAAAAAAACTTTGCTGCCCAGAAGTTGGATTGAACAATGGGTTTCTGTGCTAAATTGTTCTATGGTTCTAATTACAGTCCCTGCAGCATCTTCTCTGGCAGGTGCTGTCAGATAGCATGTACCAATAACTTGCTCACCAGCTCTGTTTGAGATCTCTCAGGACTACTTGACTCCAAATTTTATTACAGCCTTGGTCCACCTGTGGGCACAATTTGAGTGACTGCCCTTTACTTTTATAGCAGTATTTGACTGAGCATCAAGGACATCAGTAGCTTTCCTACTCCTCTGATGCTGTGTTCATCTAGCTGTACACCATGTTATATCTACAAATATGAAGGTTGTGAAAATTTAAGAGAACTTTACATTGGCTGTTGTTGACTCAGCCTGAGGTCTTCAATGTAGCAGCTTCTCCAGGGTTGTGTTCTTCAGCTACTTCAATTACCTTTTATCATAAAGTCAAACAACTGCCCAAGTTTTCAATTATAATTCACAACTCAATAGTAGAAATAGCCTCTTGTGGTTTGCAACTGGCCCTGGACACTATTTGGACTAATAACCAAAGAACTTCATGCCACAGCTGTGCCAGGCAAATGATTGCATTCTGTAAGGGGGAAAAAGTCTGACTGGCAAGACAGTGATCAGTCGTCATCCTATAATGTTAAATGGCATCTCTCATCAACAATATCCTAGGGGTTATTATTAACTAGCAATTGAACTGGACCTGTACTATAAATGCTTATGGCAACAAGAGCAGGACAGAACCTAGGAATTCTGAAGTGAGTAACTTTCCTCCTGACTCCTCAAACCCTGTCCACGATCTACAAGATACAAGTAGCTTGATACCATCCAGCACAAAACCAATTTGATTTGTGTCACATACACCAGTCTAAACAATCACTGCCTGCACAACTGATGCCAAACGGAAGTTTTGCATATAGAGGATGTTACCACTTTTTCAAAATCATCTTCTGTTTAGTGCAGCTGCAGCGATGTGAATTGATTTAAATGAGGGAACAAACTATAATATTTCCACAGTTGCAGACAACACAAAGCTATGGGGGAGGGTGAGCTGATAAGGATCCAGAGACAGAGTCATAGAGACATACAGCAAGGAAACAGATCCTTCAGTCCAACTTGCCCATGCCGACCAGATGTATTAGATAAATCTAGTGCCATTTGCCAGCATTTGGTCCATATCCCTCCAAACCCCTCCTATTCATATACCCATCCAGATGCCTTTTAAATGCTGTAGCTTCCACCATTTCCTCTGGCAGCTCACTCCATGCATACACCACCCTCTGTGTGAAAAAATTGCCCCTTAGGTCCCTGTTAAATCTTTCACCTCTCATCTTAAACCTGTGCCCTCTAGTTTTGGATTTTCCCACTCCAGTGAAAAGACCTTGTCTATTGATCTTATCCGTGCCCCTCATGATTTTATAAACCACTATAAGTCACCCCTCAGCCTCTGACACTCCAGCCTATTCAGTCTCTCCCTATAGCTCAAACCCTCTAACACTTTCAACATCTTTGTAAATCTTTTCTGAACCCTTTCAAGTTTCACAAAATCCTTCCTACAGGAGGGAGACCACAATTGCACATAGTACTCCAAAAGTGGCCTGAACAATATCCTGTACAGCCACAACATGACATCCCAACTCTGACACTCAATGCACTGACCGATAAAGGCAAGCATACCAAATGCCTCCTTCAGTATCCTGTATAGTTGCGACTCCATGTTCAAGGAAATATGAACCTGCACTCAAGGTCTCTTTGTTCAGCAACACTCCCCAGGACCTTAGCATTAAATGTATAAGACTTTCCCCGAATTGCTTTTCCAAATGCAACATCTCACATTTATCTAAATTAATTTCCATCTGCCACTCCTTGGCCCATTGGCCCATTTGAACAAGATGTGAACAAGTACACTGATGTAGCCTTCTTCACTGTTATGATTAATTGTGATTTGGAAAAGTTGAGTGACTTAGCAAATGCACGGCAGATGAAGAAGAACGTGGATAAATGTGAGGTTATCCACTTTAGTAGCAAAAACATAAAGGCAGATTATTATCTGAATGATGGTAGGTTGGGGAAGGGGGAGGTGCAATGAAACCTAGTTGTCTTTGTACAGCTGCCACTCAAAGTAACCAAGCAAGTGCAGCAAGCAGTGAAGAAGGCAGATTGTGTGTTGGCTTTCATAGCAAGAAATTTCAAGTAGAGAAGTAGGGACATCTTGTTGCAATTGTACAGGATCTTGCTGAGACCACATCTGGAGTATTGCGTGCAGTTATTATCTTCTTAACTGAGGAAGGATGTTCTGGTTATGAAGGGAGTGTAATGAAGGTTTGCCATATGATTCCTGGGATGACAGGAATGACATCTGAACTAGATCAGTTAGGATTATATTCACTGGATGAGGAGAGATCACATAGAAAGCTATGAAATTCTAACAGAACTAGACAGAATAAATGCAGGAAGGATGTCACTGTTTTATATATTCCAATGTCTGCACTTCTTGTTTCTAAGCTTGATAATTGTAGGGATTTTTTGTGATATAAAGTGTGCAATCTGTTATATTTTAATATTTATTTAGAGTTTTGATTTTAGCTATTGGCATGTGGGTTTGGTCTGTGCAGCTGAAGAGTTTTAGTGATTAACCTGTAAGCATTTCCGTAGCCATGGTGAGTTCTTCTGGAAAAAGGTCTGCAAGAGATAGTTTGGGAAGTCAGTGGAAATTTGTTTACAGTGGAAGAGTTTAAAAATGAGAGAGGCAAGCAGTTTAGTGCATTAGGTTATTTTATTGAAAATTCTAGATTTTTTTTAAGCTAAGGGGAAACATTCCTATCTTGGGGGAAAAAAACTGTTGGTTTTCAGTTTGGTAGGTTTGCAGAAGTCTTGGCTAAAGTTGAATGTGTAACAGAATTGTTCCTGATGAAAGCAAATGATTCAGTACTGTTAAGAAACAGGTTACCTCAGTGTAGGCACTTTCCTTTTAAGCTTCCAGCCTAGAAGTGTAGGCCCAATAAATGTGAAAGATAAAGGAATTCTCTCTGGTATGAGTAATGTTAAAGTTTTTTTGGGGGGTTAATGAGATTATATTTTACCAGTTGTTTCTAAATATTTCAACTTGCTTTGTATGTAAACAGTTTAGTTTATTCTACTTTATCTTCATTCATTTTGCGTAATAAACTTCTGTTTTATTGTAAAAACTAAATCTGTAGCATTGTGTGTTTCAGTGAAAGACCACGTTGTTGAATTTTTAAAAATATCAAGCCAGAATCTAGTTTGAGATCTAACTTACCCAATAATAATATCAGCTGGGATCATGCCAGTTTCATTTCTATTATGTGAAATGTATCATACAGTTGTAAATTTAAATAGGAGATAGGAGTTTCTTTGTACCTGACTGGGTGGCTGCATTGGTTTTAATTTTCCAAAATTCCCTTGATTTAGGGAAGGCCCCATTAGATTGGAAGATAGTAAATCTAACTCCATTGTTCAAAAAGGGAGAGAGACATAAAGCAGGAAATTACAGGTCAGTTAGCTGAGCGTCTAGTATAGGGAAAATATTGGAAGCTATTATTAAAGAAGTTACAGCAGATACTTAGATAATTTCAAGGTAATCAAGTAGAATCATCATGGTTTGTGGAAGGGAAATCATGTTTGACCGATCTATTCCAGGAGCTAACACATGTTTTGGATTTAGGGGAACCAGTGATGTATCATATTTAGATTTCCAGAAGTCAGTTGATGGGTTTAGCAGGATATGGGTCATATTCTTGCAAATGGGACTAGATTAATTTAGGATATCTGGTCAGCATGGATGAGTCAGACCGAAGAGTCTGTTTCTGTGCTGAACAACTCACTGACTCTAAAGTGCCACATTCAAAGGCGATGTCAACAGTAAAAGCTCATGGTGTTGGTGGAACATACTAGATAGGGATAGAACATTGGCTGACAGGAAACGGAGTAGGCATAAATGGGTCTTGTTCAGTTTGGCAAGATGCAACAGGTGGAGTGCTACAGGGGTTGGTGCTGAGATCTCAGATGTTTATAGTTTGCATAAATGACTTGGATGAAGGGATGGAACGGTGCCAAATTTGCTGATGACAGAAAGATCGGTAGGAAAGTATGCATGAAGTGGAAATAAGGAAACTGCAGGGAGATATAGATAGGTTAAGTGAGTAAGCAAAGATGAAATATGATGTAAAAAGATGTGAAATTAACCATTTTAGCAGAATAAAAATGAGCATATTATATGAATGGTGAGAGAATACAGAGCTCTGGGATATAGAGGGACCTAGGTGTCCTTGTGCAGAAATTGTTCAAGGTTAATTGTCAGGTACAGTAAGGAATTAGAATTATAACAAAATGATATTGCTTATCATACGGTTATATAGGGCTCTGGTGAGATTGCATCTGGAGTACTGGACACAGTCTTGGTCACTCGAATTTAGGAAGATTGTAAACATGTTGTTCAAAAAAAATTTATTAAATTAATAAGAGGGTTGCCTTATAAGGAAACGTTGGACAGCTTAGGTTTGTGTCCACTGGAGTTCAAAAGAGTAAGAGGCGACTTGATTGATCCTCAGAGGTCTTTACAGGATGGATATGGTGACAATATTCCCTTTAATGGGAGGATCTAAAACTAAGGGACACTATTTTAAAATCAGGGGTTGTCCATTTAAAGCAGACATAAGATGAATGCTTTTCTCTCAGAAGGTCACAAGGTTTGGAACACTCTTCCTGGAAAGGCAGTGGAAGCAGTATCTTTTAGTATTTTTAAGGCTGGGATAGATAGATTCTTGTTAAGCAAGGAGAAGAAAGGTCCAGTGCAGAAATAATTGGCTGAGTGGCCTCATCTGCAATGGTTCTGTTTTCGGGGGTAGATGAGAATGCAGCTTTGAAGTTACAATCAGATTGTTCATGATTTTATGGAATTTAGGAGTTGGCTTGAGTGGACAAACAGCCCACTTCTATTCCTTGTTCATATGGACTAGTTTCAGTGTCTTTTGAGAGACATTTCAGGCTGAATCTGACCTGTTTCTGGCTGTGTCAGTTTTGTAGTTTTTCAGAGAGCGTTCTCTCCACAAGGCTTGGCGTGTTTTCTCGCATGATCTCCCAAACTCACCTCATTAGCTACCTGTCCCACCGCTACAGTGCCACTTACATCCAATTCTCTCACTTGTCACAATAAACAGAGCCCACTGTGGCTGGAATAGACTGGAACCCCCAACTGAATGCCCGATCAAGCATTAACGTTCAGGAGTTGCCCAGTACTGGCTATATAGTGGCACAGCAGCCAGAAATGCACGCTTGCCAGGGCACATAGCTGGCACACTGACACTTCCTCGTGCATAGAACTCCACTTGCTTGCCCCAGCAGACGATCCAGATTCCCTATCCTAAGGGAAATCCCATCTTACTGCTGACTCCAAATCACCGCTAGGGCGTCCTCAGTGAGATTACAGACCAGCATTTTATCACAGTTCAGTGAGAGATCCTCAAATACAGGGAATAATTCAAACAGCGCCAAACATGATCTTTATGATCAACAGAAGTGAATGGAAACAAAATGAACACAGACTGCATTTTGCCCCCTGAATATAAATAAATTGTTTGCATGTTGACTAATAACTATTTTACAGTCAATGATTGTTGCACCTGACTCTCATCTACTGGCAGTGTCGGGATTGGAGAATCAAAGTCAGCTGAGCTCTGTAGACACACTGAGCTTCCTCCTCCTCATCTTCTTCATGCTCCCACTGTACCAGTTGCTCAGCATCCAGCACATCCATCATTATTGTCTGCTCCACCATGACCCTGATTGAAGCATGGGTGGCACTGTACCTGCATCAGTCAGGGAGTTACAAAATGGTGTCATCAACCATGGTTGCTGTCGGTAGGCCCTGTCCCCCTGTAACTGGTCTTGTAAGCCACTTAGACCTTCAAACACACCAGGTACACAAGAGTCTTGCCAGCTGCCTGGGTACCAGGCACAGGCCTCCAGGTGTTCATGTCTTTCCATTGAAGAAACTCTACTGCATTGTGAAACAGCCATCTCAATGCTGTATATGTGTAACCAATGGCACCCAGCACCCAATGGAAACAGTTTATGTATCTGAATCCCACTGCCAAGGCTGAAGCACTGACTTTGTCAAGGGGAATGAAATGATTCAATATGATTTTGCACAGACAACATTGGTCACTTGAAGTCACGTGATGAAGGAGCAGTGCTCTGAAAGCTTGTGACTTCAAATAAACCTGTTAGACTATAATCTGGTGTCGTGTGACTTCTGACTTTATTCAGCCCAGGGCAACACCAGCACCTCCACATCACCTTTGTCTAAAAAAAAATTTGCCAACACCTTTCAGAAACAAAATCAGAAATTGCTGGAAAAGCTCAACAGGTTTGGCAGTATCTGTGGAGAGAAAGCAGAGTTAACGTTTTGGGTCCAGTGATGCTTCTTCATAACAGTTCTGCCGAGTTTTTTCAGTAATTTTTGATTTTATTTCCAATTTCCAGCATCCACAGTTCTTTGATTTTTTTGTACTCCAAAACCTTTCAGTTCCGAAGAAACAGTATATACCAGATTCGATATGTTAACTCTGTTTCTCAGCCTGTAGATGCTGCCAGATCTGCTGAGTTTCTCCAATGTGTTCTATGTTTGTTACTGCTGTTTATTGTCTATTCTGAGAAAGAGTCATATCGGATTTGAAATGTTAACTTTATCTCTGTCTCCCCGGAGGCTGCCAGACCTGCTGAACTTCTCTAGCAGTTTTTGTTTTAATGTATGATCCCCAGCATCATCAATGATCCACTCTTATTTAATCAGCCACTGGGGGAACACTTTTTGATAGACAGCCACAACATCTGACACACTGAGTCTGGTTAGTGAGGAATATTGACCGTGTGTAAACTTAACATTATAAACTTTGCACTTCAACACAAAGTTAAATAGAGTTCATAAGGAACACTCCCACTACCTCAGCTTTGAATATTCGCAACAAAGTAATGCTTCATTGTGCTGCATTTGGAATAGAATGCAACAGATTATAGAGATATGATGAGTAAGTATTCTCATTTTTCTCACATCTGTAATATTTCCAGCTAAAGCAAAATGCTATGAAGTTATCTTCCAGTTGAAAAGTTATTCAAACATATACGAGTTTCAACAATATAAACTATCCTCGCTGTCTTGAGATATCACCTCGTTTTTCCATGCTCTCGAAAAGTGGGTTCTCTAAATTAGTTCACTTTTGCACTTTGTTATAGAATCATTTTAAGTGTCCATTCTTCTTCCATTCTCTCTTTTTTTATTCATTTGTATGAGGTTGGTGTCATTGGCTGGCCAGCATTTATTGGCCATCCCTAGTTGCCCTTGAGAAGGTGGTTGTGAGCTGCGTTCTTAAACCGTCGCAGTCCTCCTGCTGTGGGTCAACCCACAATGTCGTTTCAGAGGTAATAACAGGATTTTTACCCAGCAGCAGTGAACGAACAGTGATATATTTCCAAATCAGGATGGTGAGTGGTTGGAGGGGAACTTGCAGGTGGTGGTGTTCCCATGTATCTGCTGCCCTTGTCCTTCCAGATGGAAGTAGTTGTGGGTTTGGAAGATGCTGTCCGAAAATCTTTGGTGAATTTCTGCAGTGCATCTTGTAGATAGCACACTCAGCTACTGAGCATTGGTGGTGGAGAAAATGGATGTGGTGCCAATCAAGTGGGCTGCTTTGTCCTGGATGGTATCATGTCTCTTGAGTGCTATTGAAGCTGCGCTCAATCAAGCAACTGGGGAGTATTCCATCACACTCCTGTCTTGTGCCTTTTGATGGTGGAGAGGCTTTGGGGAGTCGGGAGGTGAGTTACTTGCTGCAGTATTCCTATCCTCTGACCTGCCCTTATAACCATTGTGTTTATGTGACAGGTCCAGTTGAATTTCTGGTCAATGGTAACCCAAGGATGTGATGGGGTGGGATTCGGTGATGGTAACACCATTGAACGTAAAGGGGCGGTGGTGAGAGTGTTTCTTATCTGTGGCGATCACAGTCTGGCGTCTGTGTGGTGCAAATGTTACTTACCAGTTGTCAGCCCAAGCCTAGATATTGTCTAGATCTTTCATGATGAAGCAGCTGAAGCTAGTTTAGCCAAGGACACTACCCTGAGGAACTCTTGCAGAGATAGCCTGGAGCTGAGATGACTGACCTCCAGTAATCGTGACAATCTTCCTATGTGCTAGGTATAACTCTAACCAGTGAAGAGCCTGGTCCTGATTCACATTGATTTCAGTTTTGCTAGGGCTCCTTGATGCCACACTCATGGAGTATGTAATTGCAACTTGTTTCAATTTGCATCAACTTGTATTTGCATACCCTGGATCACTGGCATGAATGACGCAGGGCAGTTAAGTGGCTTCATCTATATGGTTTGCTGTCAGCATTTTATCAGGAACGGAAGAATAACAGATACTCAGAAGAGAAGAAAACAGCTTTGAGGAGCAACTGCAGAAGGATCAATACTAAATGCCCTTCTGTCCCTCAGAAACTCAGCTATGTGTTTTTCTTTTAATCCTTATTCTTTGATGGGAGATGTGGGCTGCTGGCAATTGCCAGCATTTGTTGTCCATTTCTAATTGCCCCATGTGGCTTGTGAAGACATTTAAAAGTAAACCACATTGCCATGGAACTGGAGTTAAATGTAGGCCAGACCAGATAAGGATTTCAGGATTCTGTTCCCTAAAGGACATTAGTGAAGAGCTTTTTAACAACAATTGATGATAGTCTCATGGTCCCCATTTCTGAAGCTAGCATTATATTCCAGATTTACTAATTGAATTCAAATAGTTCTTTGTACCCATTAAAGTACAAGAATATTAAATTTGATCTTTGGATAACTAGTCCAGAGACATTGCCACCACATCACTGTCTCTCTCGGATGGGACCTATGAAATCACCAGTATCTGCTTTTGGTGATCACTGTGTACATATAAGCTTCAGCAGGTCAGGGTAGCATTTGCCACAGACTACAGTTTCTTTGATTGACACCGCATCCATCACATTCAACATTCATCCCCTTTACAAAGAATAGGGGTGTTGGATTAACATGTTTCCAATCTTCTGGAATTTGTCCAGAATCTAAAGGTTTTTGGAAGATCACTATAGTGCATCCATTATCTCTGTAGCAACTTCTTTTAATATCCTAGGATGCAACCCATCAGGATCAGGGGAATTATTGCCTGTAGCCCCATTGTTTTCCCTGGTAGTTATGCTCTAGTGATAGTTCTCACATGTATTTCCTCCTAAATATTTGCCTTTAGATTATTTGGTATTTTGGGATGCTATTCGTGTCTTTTACCATAAAGACTAATGAAAAGTATTTATTCAATTCCTCTGCCATTTCCTGGTTGCACATTATTATTTCCACTGACATATTTTCCCAGGGACAAATTGCTCACATTGGCATCCGTCTTCCTTTTTATATATTTAAAGAATTCTGTCTATATATTATTTGCTTGTTTACCCTCAAAATTAATTTTCCCCCTTTTCTTGACTATCTTGTGTTGAGCTTTAACACTTTCTTAATTCTCTGGCTTATCAGTAATCTTTTCTATGTTGTACGTTCTTTCTTTCAATTTGAAGCTAACCTTAACTTCCTTGGTTAACCTAATTGGTTTAGCCACTTCCTAGAATCCTTCTTCCTCAATGTGATACATCTTTCTTGCGAGTCATGAAGTATTTTCTTAAACTCCTGCCATTGTTTCACATCCAACTTTGGTTCTAAACTCCTTTCCAAGTCCATTCCAGCCAACTGTGCCCTGAATCCTTTATAATGAACCTTATTTAAGTTTACTATAATTATTTCTGACCTGAGCCTGAGGTGGGGGCAGGAACAGGCAGCCCAGGGCAGTGGTGGGGGCAGGAACAGGCAGCCTGGGGAAGTGGTGGGAGCAGGAACAGGCATCCTGGGGCAGTGACGGGGAGGGGGGAAGGAACAGGCAGCCCAGGGCAGTGACGGGGGCAGGAACAGGCAGCCCGGGGCAGTGGTGGGTGCAGGAACAGGCAGCCCGGGGCAGTGGTGGAGGCAGGAACAGGCAGCCCGGGGCAGTGGTGGAGGCAGGAACAGGCAG
>JAHRHZ010000074.1:2639828-2675979 GCA_024137785.1 Ginglymostoma cirratum | reverse complement strand
TGCCTCCTCTCCACCTATCCTCTCCTCTATCCATCCTCTATCCGCCTCCCCCTCTCTCCCTATTTATTTCAGAACCCTCTTCCCCTCCCCCATTTCTGATGAAGGGTTTAGGCCCGAAACGTCAAGTTTTCCTGCTCCTATGATTCTGCTTGACCTGCTGTGTTCATCCAGCCCCATGAGTTATATACTGCCTTGTTTACATATCCTCATTATCTCCAAAATAATCTATGTCTTACAGTATGTTGAGGGCTTATAGACCACTCCTACCATTGTCTTCTTCTCATTGATTTTTATCCAAACCAATATGGAACTTAAATCCACCGATCACAGGTCATTTCTTGATATCGTGCTGATTCTATCTCATATTAACATTCCACCATCCTGTCTTACCTATCTGTCCTTTAAAAATGTCGTGTTCGCCTGAATATTTCCTTCATAAACTTGATCTCCTTGTAACCATGATTCCATAATAGCTATAAAATTATACCTGTTAATCTCAGTTTGTGGTATTATTTAATTTATTTTGTTCCGAATGCTGTATACATATCAGTAAAGAGCCATTAATTTTGCTTTTGTGCAATTATTCCTCTTTTGATCCTATTTGCTGCAATTTTACAATGTTCGTACACTCTGTCCCTTCTTGTTCCACTCTGGTATCATTACCTAAATAGGTACTTTGTAATGCACTCATGTCCTTTGTTTTGGAAGCCCTCTCTACAACTCTAGTTATTCAATTTTCCCTGGACATGGTCCCTGAACAGATCGAGATAAACTGTGTCCATGAACTGAAACCCAGTCGGCCCACAACAAACTTTGAGTCATCAGTTTAACTCCTTGATCTTGTTTACCCATTGACAGTTTGCCTTTGGCCTAGATAGTAACTCAACTGGAGATGTGGCTTTTCAATTTATCTCCTAGCTGTTAAATGCAGTTAAATGAGACGAGGTTAGTTTTGGCCAAGCTGTTCGATATGGACGAGTTAGTCCGAAGGGTCTGTTTCTGTGCTGTATGACTCAATGACCACCAACCCTTGACATTTAATGTTGTTTCCATTACTGAATCCCCCATTATCAATATCCTGGGGGTTACCATTGACCAAAACCTCAACTGAACTCTCCATATAAATACAGTGGCTACAAGAGCGGGTCAGAGGCTAGGAATACTGCAATGGGTAACTCATCTCCTGACTCCACAAAGCTTGTTCACCATCTACAAGGCACAAGTCAGGAGTATGATGGACTACTCCCCACTCTATTGGATAGCAACAACAATACACAAGAAGCTTGGTCCCATCCAAGACAAAGCAGCTTGCTTGAGTGGCACTACATTCACTCCGTCCACCACTGATGCTCAGTAGCAGCAGTGTGTACTAACTACAAGATGCACTGCAGAAATTCACCAAAGATCCTCAGATAGTACATTGTCAATCCATGCCCACTTCCATCTAGAAGGACAAGGGCAACAGATACATGGGACCACCACTACCTGCAAGTTCACCTCCAAGCCACTCACCATCCTGACTTGGAAATGTATCGCCGTTCCTTCATTGTTGTTGGGTCAAAATCCTGGAATTCCCTTTGGAAGGATTTTGTGGTCAACCTACAGCAGGTGGACCACAGTGGTTCAAGAAAGCAACTCATCACCACTTTCTTAAGGGCAACTAGGGTGTGCACATCCCATGTGTAAATGGAAGAAAAAAGTAATAACGTATGCATTCAGTCCATGGTCTGAAGATTATTTTGTTTTTCCATGTGATGTGCGTTCATTGGCTCAGCCAGCACTTACTGCCATTTCAGAGAGCAGTTAAGGGTCAACCACATTGCTGTGGATCTGGAGTCACATGTAAACAAAACCAGGTAAGAATAGCAGGTGTCCTTCTATGAGGGGCATTTGCGAGTCAGATGGGTTTTCACTACAATCACCATATTTTTACTGAATTCAAATTTCACTATCTGTGGGATTCAAACTTACGTCCCAGAATATTACAGCCTGAGGTTCCGGATTATGAGTCCAATGACGTTGCTTCTACATCAACAGCTGCCCCAACTTCATTGTTGCTGAGGTCCTCCCTCCTAAAGTTATAAACATGAATTTAAAGTCTCAGTTAATGCTTGAACTGGTTCACATGCATTATACTCCCATAATTATTTTCCTTTCATTAGAAATGATTTACTTGCACAGCACAGTAACATAATGTAAGGATAAATATGGTAAATGCTGGCATTGGAGCATCATATAAAGAAAACTGCTCCACTGCTGTGAAACTCAGATTCAGGTTCCACAGAAAATGAGTTGCTTGTTTTGAAAAGATTGTCGGGCATTGTATTAGTCAAAATAAGGCAGTGAGAGATTAGTGAATTCTCGCCTGGTGTTGTTATGCTCTTTGGTGCATGAAGGCACCCTAACTGAAGTGATGGGCATATCTACAACAGGCATTGGCTATTTATTTGGCTTGAGCCTAGATTTGATATTGTAAAGGATTATATAACTCTTGTATTCTCTTTGTTAACATCTATCCTTAATGAGCCATGCAGTGACAACCCTTTGAAAGTGTGTTGCATATTTTTGCTGTTACATAATATTTGCATAATGAATGTAGAGTATTTCTAAATCTGATAGTTCGAGTAGCAAAATGTATGAAATTATGAAGCAATTGTTAATTTATAATTGTACTTACATATGATTTCTTCTGAAGAGTTAAAATAAGTCATTCCTTATTTTAAGGAGCATTTCTAGAGGTTTTCTTATCCACAAAGTTACAACCTTGTTAGTGGGGCTAAAAGTATTCCTTTCCTTGTCTCACTCTCCATTGGTCTCAATATTTGAATGTTTCTAAAAAAAGGGATATTGCCTGTTACATACTTTAGCCTGTGTATAGCTCAATATCTCAAATAAGTCAGCCAGAAAACTTAAGTAACAAAGTACTAGGTCATTGCAAACAAAGCTTAGTCAAGCAATGTAACAATTATAAAAGAAGGTGTAAACTGTAAAAATATTTGAAACCCACCTTCTTGAAAAATACCACAATTTCAAGTCTCGGTAAAACAAACAGTCTGCAGAGTGTATCTAAACCAAAGCTTGGCCAAGTAAGAGTTAAAATTAGGAGATGGAAAAAATTATTCACCATTTGTTCTAAACATCAGTCTGTGGCTGAATTCACTTTGCACACAAGCTTTTAACACTGTGGGTCTTCCTGGATAAATTATATCAGGCTGAATTCACTTTTCTAGAGACAGCGGTATAGATTTTGAGTCCTGTCTTTAGAAACCTTCCACCCAATGACAAGGCCTACTTATTTATTTTTAACGTTCAAATTTTGATGACAAGAGTTTCAGAGAAAGAGAAGAGGTAAAGAGGATAATGGCTGCCGGTCCAGACAAATTATCCCTCTGACTGAAAATGTTCCAAATACAACACGCTATTTATCCAACCGCAAAATGTGACCTCTTTCCGAACGCAGTGCAGACTTGGTGTCTCCAACCAGCTGGTTGTGTTCTTTGAAAATGGAACATTTCAGCTGTTGCAGCCCATGTCCTTGGCTTTGAAAGTGCTGTTTTTAAGAAGGTCAAGGTACATGTAGATGTCGAATCAATGAGATTAATGAAAAATGGTGTTAAATTGTTATAAAGATAAACTGTCATAAAATCATTTTTTATCAACATTTAAGTGTCTGTAGAACTGTAGTAGGTTACTAGTTTATCAATTTGACATCTGTCATACTGACAATTACGCGTTAGAACATGTGCCTACACATTCTGTACTTCAGTGTAGTTTTGCCAAATGGTCTAAATTAGTTAACTATACACATTTTTGCTCACAAAAGCTGTGCTCAAATATTAATCCCTCTATTTTCAATTTTTTGAATGAAATAAATCATATTGTGATGTGCTGTCCAGTTTGGAAAGTGGTTTGGGGTGGGAATTCAATTTTTGTGCGTCACTGAGAATGTACTTTGAACGGTCAACGGAAAGAGGATTTTACGCCTTTGCTAACTCTGAAGTCTACAACAACTGGACTCGAGTCTCAGTGGAACTGGAGAAAAGACATTTGATTCATGTAATTCAAGCAATAAACATAATTAAATTGCTGAGAAAAACCTGATTCCCATATTCTATAAGTGACTTTGTCTCCAGCAAGGAAGACAACATTTGTTCTAGAGGATGGAAATTTTCATTTGCTTTCACTGTAAGTTTCAAATGCTCCCAAATTACGTACAATGCTAAACAAAAATAGATAGGAACTTGTGGGACCCTTCATCCAAGGAAGATTCCCAAATCCAAAGCAACTTGAAACATTAACTCTGTTTCTCTCTCCACAGATGCTGCTAGACCACCTGAGTTTCTCCAGCATTCTCTGTGTCTGTTTCAGGTTTACAGCATCTGCAGTATTTTATTTTTATTTGACGGTCCTGAGGTTGTTTAGTTGGGGATGAAGGTGTAGAGGAGTTGGATAACTATGATGGAGGATAAAAAGAGGTTGGGAACTGAAAACTGTTAAAGTGATTGAGGGCATTGTAAATATCAAGTGTATAAGCAGAGAAAGGTGAATAAAGTATGATTTCTATCTCAAGAATCCTGATCAAAAAATTTGTTGCAGAAGCAAGTGAAGAACAATCCAGTGTCATCTAAATTCAAAATTCATCAAGGTGGGGGGTGTAGGAAGATGTAGCTGAAGAAGTAGCATTTGAACCCTTCCTGCTATTCAGCAGAATTTTTCAGTGGGATTTTCTGCTTCTGGTCTGGCATGTATAATGTGGGGAAATTGGGTTCAGAAAGAGAGATCTTGATGGTAAGAAAACTTTTCCAATTTTCCCCTGAGGATTAAATCTCCCTAGTGAGTAGTGGCTATATTATTTGTATGTATTCACATCTCATTAATCCTCCAATTCACCCATGTACCAATTCCAATTCTCCTCTCCTTCCCCAAGAAACCAAATAGTGCAAATTCCCAACATGCATGGCCAAGTGGGAGCCTGTTAGCTGCAGCTCACCGATTGCAGGTCTCAGCCATTATCCAACTGCAACTCCAGCCTAAGGACATTGCATGCTCAATGACTAACAGTCTCCTCGACCCTTCGACCATACAGGTCAGCGTTGGCAAACAACATCACATGAGAGCCAGCCTTACCACATCACTTTGCCTACTTTTAGGCCAGCTTCAGGGCCATGGACAACTATTGTATGGATGCTTCAGCCAAGTCACTTTGAATGCAGGAAAATGCACAGATTGTACCTTAAGGCTCTTAGAATTCTTTTTTGATGCTCACTCACTTCTGTGCTCACTCAGTGTCAGATGCCATATACTTTACCAACTTCTTCGAAAATACTGACTGACCTTAACACAGACATTGGCTGCCACTTCTGTGGCTTGCTCAGTGATAGTATGTTAGCTTCTGTGGTTTGCCTTGCTTCCTGCTGCAGAAAACCTGTCAGGGTCAGGAGCACTACACCGTCAAGGGATTAACTTGTCATTGTGCAGTACTGTGCTACATGGACATCACACCTGCAGTATGTGACAGCAGCTTATACAGCAAACAGATTGTAGATGCTTCAAGCAAACGTCCATGTCTGAAAATCAAAGGGATGCAGTGGCTAGTGATTTCAAGGAGGACTGCAGTTAGTCAGAGGATATTGTCACAGTCATTCAAGGGGCTGACCCAATTCCAGGAGGTTAGCCAAAGTTGGCCAGGCACTTGGTTCCAGCAGAACCTTGGGATCTGTGCACTAGCAGACTGGAGTCTGTGCCACGATGAATCCTCCAGTCAGGGTGCTATGGAGACATCTGTCTGGAGGTTTGACCATGTCCTGATAGGTCAATACAGGGGAAAGGTTATGTTTCAGTCCAGAAGTTTGCTCAGTACTGGTCAGGATATACAACAGGGAATGAAAGAGGCCAAAACGTCGTAAAGATCACAGGGACAGCAGCATAAAAGGAGATGGGGGTTCATATTTGTTTCAGGGGATCTTGCAACTCTTACAAGAACAAAGTTGGAACCTCATTATAGTGGATTAACAGTCAACTGCTCAATAACTGCATAAAATGGCTGTTGTAAAATGGAGTAAGTTTTTTTCTTCTTTTGGGGTCAGAGCCAGATTTTGGGAATTGGATGCCCTGTTAGGCATAATTGTTGTTATCACACATCCACTGATTCAGCAATGGCACCCATCTGGCTTAAATTTGCACTTCAACGGTGGGTCATTCATTGCCGAAGAATGAACATTAAAAATTATGGCGTCAAGAGGGGCACTGTCATGTTGGCATGTTGGCAGCCTCCCACTCACTTCTCCCTCCAGCAACACCGTCCCCTCCCCCAACAAACAAAACGTGAAATCTTTGGTTGTACAGGGGACATTTGGATAATGTTACATACCTGAGAGCACCTCATAGACACGTGACAATGATTCCCCTGGGGAGACTGTTTACGTACTGAAGGTTTCAGGAGTTCATCCAATAAAATTATGTCGTCTCTCTGATATTCCCCAAAGATTATCTGCGTTTCCATCTCACATGGACATCACCTTAGCTGGAGTCCTCATGGCCTTGTTGCCAATCAGAAAACAATTTAAAAGGAGATAGCAGTTGCAAGTCCAGCCTCTAGGGGAGAAGCAGCAGCAAATCCCATCAAGGAGAATAATGAGATCCAGATCTAAAGGCCTCATTAACAATTTATTCAACTCATTCAATCCTAGAATCCCTACATTTGGCCACTGAGTCCACATCAACTCTCTGAAGAGCATCTCACCCTGTACCCTATCCCTGTAACCCTGCATTTCCCATGACTAACCCACCTAGCCTGCATTTCCCTGGGCACTATGGGCAATTTAGCATGGCCAATCCACCTAACCTCCACATCTTTGGGCTGTGGAAGGAAACCCACACAGACACGAGGAGAACATGCAAACTCCACACAGACAGTTGCCAGAGGCTGGAATCGAACCTGGATCTCTGGTGCCATGAGGCAGCAGTGCTAGCCATTGAACTATCACGCCACCCCAAAGAAAAACGCAACAGGTGTAGATTCAGGATGTTCTGTTCCATTATCATCAAACTTCTTCTTCTGCTTAAGCAGGACTTACACTCAGGAAGAGTGGATAGTAATCCGATCCCAGTGTCTGTCAAGGTCACAGCTGCCTCAAGTTTTTATACCAGTGGCTCATTTTGAATGGCAACCGGAAACTTGTGTGGTCTTTCCCAATCCAACCTATCGATGCTTTCAAAATGTAACTGATGCCAGTTTCTTGCCAACACAAGCAGAAATTGCTGGGAAAATTCAGCAGCATCTCCGGAGACAAAGCAGGATTAGCATTTCAGATCCAGTGACCTTTCTCCAGAACAGGACCTCAAATGATTAATCAAATCCCTCTCCCCAGATGCTGCCAGATCTGCTGAGCTTTCCCAGCAACTTTTCTGTTCTTTATTTCTGATTTCCAGCATCCACAGTACTTTTGCTTTTCTTTTTCTGGGCCATTTTCTCATTGCTGTTCATATACTTCCTCCATGATAATGAGAATCAAACAGCTTGGGTGGTGAGATTCTCCACCATCACTGACTTCCCCAAGGTGCCGGCTACTACAGCAGAATGCACCCACATTGCTTTGGGCTCTTCCTATCACCAACTGGCAGTGGTCATCAACAGAAAAAGGCCTTCACTTCACTTCAATTTTCAACTTATCTGTGACAGTTGGTGCTAAATCTTTGAAGAGGCGTGCCAGATATCCTGAGAGCTATCTTGATTCTGACATACCACAGAACTCATAGGTTCCTCTGTCCTTCCAAGGTGCTTGAGCAATTCAGGGATGGCTGCAGCAAGGCAAATGTTAAACCCTGTAAGCTTGGCTCATGACACCTTTACAAAAGCCCCAGGTTGGTGTAGAATGAAGGTACAACACTGCTCACACTTTCACCAGGGCCATACCGGAACAAGCTTTAAAATGAGCTTTTGATCCCTGAACTGCTCCAGTGAAGCACTGCAATAAAGCCCAGAAAAGGCTGTGCCACATCATTTTGATATATTGTGGCCTTCACAACCAGAGCTGACAATGTGGAATGCCCTGGATGCAGAAGAAATGGGAGATCAATAGCAAACATCTGAGGGCGTATTGTCTCTATTTAAGTTTTGGACTCTAGTTTCAGATTTCAGTACATACAGTGTGGAGCTGGAAGAACACAGCAGATCGGGCAGCATCAAAAGGGCAGGAAAGTCAACATTTTAGGCCTGGATCACTCGACTCTCCTGCCCCTTTGATGCTGCCCGACCTACTGTGTTCTTCCAGCTCCACACTGTATATACTGAAATCTGAAACTAGAGTTTAAAACTTAAATAGAGACAATACGCCCTCAGATGTTTGCTATTGATCTCCCATTTCTTCTGCATCCAGGGCATTCCACATTGTCAGCTCTGGTTGTGAAGGCCACAATATATCAAAATGATGTGGCAATATATCAAAATGTGTTCTTCCAGCTCCACACTGTATTGACTCTGACTCCAGCATCTGCAGTTCTCGTTATCTTCAGTTTTGAGTATGCCACTGTGAAAATTTCAGCTTAATAATTTCAGTGATAACCATTCTTTCCTGTTGTTACGACAGGGGTTTCCTGTTTTCAGACAGTTTAAAAATGGGAGTGTCCAGGAGCAAACTCCCATGGCTTATTAAGGTGAAAGAGCCTGCTAGAGTCTCAAGCAATCAGGCAGCTGATTGACTGATGATGGGCTTTCTCTCAGAATTAGGACCCCACAACAGGAGGTTCTATCAACTGCCACACAATCAGATGTTGGCAGCTCTAGAGATTGGCAGCATCACAGCAGAGACTGTGAATAGTGAGTCAGAAGCAAGGTTATAGGGGTGCCTCTCAGTGACCAGAGCTCTGCCCCTTGGTCCAGTCCCTCAGTCTCGCATTGTGCAGATCGAGCAAACCGCACCCCCCAACCATCCTACCATCTCTATGCTGACAGTCTGGCTACACTGGTTTACTAATTGCGTCCACCAACTCTTTCTTATCCCACCTAAAGTTGAAGTAATTGCAGCCTGGGTGGGATGACCCCATTAAATAGTTGCTAATTGACCACTTCAAGACATCAGTTAGGAGTGGGGCAAGTGGTTTGTCCTTGTACCTTCTCACCCAGAAGTCAGCAGGATCTTCCTGATGCCAACCCACTCGATTACCAAGCCCTTCTGCCCAATTAACAAAATTGAATATAGATTCGTTCCCACGTTCCACTAGAAGCATCTAAGGGCTCTTGTGATGCAGTGGTATTGCCCCTACCTCCGAGTGAGGAGACCCAGGTTCAAATCCAATCTACTACAAAAGTATGTCATAACTTGTCTGAACAGGTTGATTCACAATATCCTTCAACTCCATATACAATTTCTGATCTTCTGCTTCCCTTGATGCTGTTTCCACGGAATGGAAAAAGATATTGAATTAAACACATATAATGTAAATCGGTTATGTTCTCTAACATCTACCATTTGGACCAATGTTGGCAGCAACATTGCCCCACCCACATCCAACCCACCTCACACCACGTCTGCTCAAATTACAATCTAACAGATTGTTTGACAGGACCATTGATTAAATGCTGTTCCCTTTGAAACAAAGAAAGGGCTAAACCCCCACTTCTATGATTTGGCAAGATTCCCTTAATTGAAGGCCATCAAAGATGTCATTCATGAGGGATAGATGCCCTTTGATTGAACGTTCTACCATTCGTGAACACAAAGAGCTATTATTTCATTTATATAGAGCTGGCACATAAAGTAAGAATTTAAATATGATGCAAAACTTGGAATTGCAGAAAATAGCAAAGAACATTGTGGCAGAGTTCAAGGGGACATAACCGATTCTACTTAGTTAAGATAGGTCAGTGAAGCTCAGGCTCATAACTTGCACATCTTGTACAATGTGGGCAACCTAAGATGCTTCTGCCAGGGAGGATAATAACAAGGCTGAGGGATTTGTGGATAGCACAGATAATGGATAGTTTCAGGATGTGGTCACCTGCAGCTTAGGAAGTGTAGGCAGAGAGGAAATGAATCACCATCATACAGAACAAGTAGACCATGCAGATAATGAGGGAAACACCCATACGTATCTCACTGGCAAACCGTCTTTTGACCCTGGAAAACAGCAAACGTTTGAGGAGATCATAAGACCACAACACATTGGAGCAGAAGTAGGCCATTCAGCCCTTAGAGTCAACTTTGCTATACAATGATATCATGGCAGATCTGTTAATCCTCAACTCCACTTTCCTCCATTATCCCCACAACCATTCATTTCTTTAATAATTATAAATCTACCTATTACACTCTAAATCTATCTATTAAATATATGGATGATGATGGGATAGTGTAGGGGGATGGGCTTAGATTAGTTCACAGGTCGGCGCAACATTGAGGGCCGAAGGGCCTGTTCTGCGCTGTATTGTTCTATGTTCTATGTTCTAAATCTAATACACTCAACAGCCCAGTCTGTGTTAAGAATTATGCAGATTCACCACTCTCAGAGAAAAAGAATCCTGCTCATCTCTGTGCAATGAGTGACTCCTTGCTCTGAGATCATGCCTTCTGGTCCTAGATTATCTCACAAAGGAAACAACCTCTCCACATTTACCATGTCGAGCCCTATAAGAATCAAATATGTTTTGATAAAATCACTTCTCATTCTTCTAAACAGTAACGAGTACAAATCCAACCTATTCAACTTCTCCTCATAGAATATCACTCCATATCGAGGATCAATTTACAAAAACTTTTCTGGACTACCTCCAATGCCAGTATTTCTTGCCTTTAATAAGGGGACCGAAGTTGTTCACAAGACTAGTGTCCAATATGGTTTTAGCATAGCCTCCTAGTTTTTAATTTCTATTCTCTCTAAATTAAAGTCTGTTTGTCTTCTCTATTACCTACTGGACTCAAATGCTAGCTTTTTGTGATTCATTTTAGTCCTTCTGTGGTGGTCAGCCAGAGCCAAGGCTATGGCACTGTGGGTGCTCCAGCTGAATGGTAGGGGATGAGGGATGAATTGTGGATGGTCAACGGTCGTAGAGGATGCATTAGTGATGGGATTATCAGGGCATTTCTGCAGCTGTAGATGTGACTCTAGGATAGTGTGTTGCTTCCTGGTTGTCAGGGTCAAGTATATTAGGAAACACTTACAGGGAATTCAGAAGGGGGAGGGTGAACAGCAGAGGTCGTGGTCTACTGTGCGAGCAAGAAGTATGAGAAACGAGGTCCTGCAAACTGATTCTGGGGAATTAGGTAGGAAATTGAAATGCAAGACTTCAAAGATGGTCACCTCCAGGTTACTCTTGGTGCTATGCAATGGTGAGTACATAAATAGTAGGAATGAGTAGATGATTTTGTGGCTGGAGAAATGGTGAGGGAGATCTTCAGATTCCTATGTGCATTGGGAATACTCTGTGTGTGGTAGGACCTGTCAAGTTGGATGCATTACATCAGGACAGGAATGGGACCAACATCCTCACAGGGAGGTCTGCTAATGCTGTTGGGGCAGTTCAAAACTGGATTGGCAGGGGATGGCATCCTGACAAGCTATTCAATGGGAGGAGGAACTGTGGTAGATCAAATGTTAAATCTCAAGTAAGAGAGTCTGGAAGGCAGATGAAACATTACGAGATCGGAAATGAAGAATAAGACAGATGAGCAGAGGACAGGGATGGGCACCTGGGACTAGGATATCATAACTATGACTGAGATTTGGGTGAAAGATGGGCATGAGTAGCAGCTCAACATTACAGGTTATAAGGTATTCAGATGAAATAGGAAGATTGGGGCTGGTGTGAGGTGTTGCATTATTGATCAAGGAAGCAGTGAGGAGGGATAATATCGTGGAAGATTAATCAATTGCAACCATGCAGAGACAAGGAAAAATCACAAAAAGGGCAAACATGCTGCTGAGTATGTATTTGTAGGCCCTGAAAGAGTCAGGGAGAGATGGAGAATTAAAATTGTAAGTGTCAGAATAATAAGACAGCAATAGTACGGGATTTTAACTACCCAGGTACTAACTGGGATAGGTTAGTCTGCAAGGTAAAGATGGAGCAAAATTCTTAAATTAAATCCAGAAGAAGTCTTTTTAGCTAGTACACAAAAGGCGAACAAGAGAGGGGACAGTTCTTAAACTAATAGTCAGGTATGAGCCTGGTTAGGTGGAAGGCACATCAGTAGGAGTGCATTTTGGAGATAGTGACAATGACTCATCATCTTAAGGATAGTTATAGGAAAGGATAATGGGGCTGGAATAAAAACTGAGTAACAGAAAAGGCAAATTTTACGAAGATAACATGAGATTTTGCCTAAGTGGACTTGAAGCATCTAATTGCAAATAAAACTGTGTCAGAGCAAAGGGAGGCATTAGAGGAGGAATTAGCAAGAGTACAGTGCAAATATGTTCCTGTAAAGACAAAAGGCGGGACCACGACCAGAGAACCCTAGATGCCAAGGGACATAAATGTTAGGATAGGAAAAAACAAAGCCTATTATGGATACCGAGGGTTGAATTCAGCAGCGTTCCTAGAGGAGTATAAAAGGTGCAGGAGAAACACAAAAAGGAAATGTTGAAATTTAACAGATTGCCTTAGAAAGCATTAGTGGGTAGAATAAGAACATAGATAGAGGAGGTACTTGCAGGTTTAGCAAGTCTTATATGTGGATAACTCTGCAGGCCCAGATAAGATGCTTCCCAGGCTGTTAAGGGAAGCAAGAGAGAGATATCAGGGGCCGTGGTAGTAATTTTCAAATCCTCACTGGCTACATGTGAAGTGCCATAGGACTGGAGGATTGCTAACATTGTCCCATTATTTAAAAAATGAGGGAGAGATTGAGCAGAAAATTACAGGGCCACCAGTTTAACTCAGTTGTGGGAAGTTATTAGAAAGGATGTTTTAAAAATTCATTTGTGAGATGTAGGCATCGCTGGCAGGCCAGTATTTATTGCCTGTCCCTAGTTGTCCTTGAGAAGGGGGAGGTGAGCTACCTTCTTGAACCGCTGCAGTCCACCTGCTGTGGGTGACACACCATGCTCTGAGGGAGAGAGCTCCAGGATTTTGACCCAGCGATTCTGAGGGGCAGAATAGATCTGTATTTGAAGGGATATGGATTTATCAGGGACCATCAGCATGGATTTGCTTTTGACAAATTTGATTGAATTTCAAGAAGTTAACCAGGTGTATTGATAATGGTAATGCAGTTGATATGGTTGATCCACATGAACTATATAAGGCTTTTGATAAAATCCCTCATGCAAGACTCATTCAGGAGTAAGAACCCACGAGGTCCGATGCAAAGTGGTACGTAAGATCCAAAATTGCCAAAGAGGCAGAAAGCATAGGGGATGGTGGGGGGATGTTTCAGTGACAGGAAGTCTGTTTCTAATGATGTCCTTCAGGTCTTGGTGCTGGGGCCCTTGCCATTTGGTGCACCTCAGTGATTTGAATTTAAATGAAGGAGGTGTGTTCAAAAGGATCATAGATGATACAAAGTTGGTACAGTGATAAACAGTGAGAAGGATAACTGTAAACTGCAGGAAGATATCAATGTACTGATCAGCTGGACAGACCAGTGATAAATGGAATTCATCTCGGAAAAAGCATGAGGTCACATGCTTGAGGAGGGCTAACAAGGCATTGGATTATACTGTGGATGGTAGGGTTTTGGAAAGTACTATAACAGGAGGGTCTTCATGTATATAAACACAGACCCTTGAACGTATAGATTAGGTGGATAAGGTGACTAAAACAGCAAATGGGATACTAGCCTTTATTAGTCAAGGCATTGATTACAACAGCAGGGAGATTATACTATAACTGTAAAAATACTGATGGGCCACAACTGGAGTACTGCACTTAGTTCTGGCCACCTCATTATAAGAAAGATGTGACTGTTCTAGAGGATGCAGAAGAGATTTACCAGGATGTTGACTCACCAATGAGCAAAGACTGGACAGGTTGGGTTTGTTTTCTTTAGAGTCACAAAGGTTGAGAGGGGCCCTTTACAGGCTCTGCATAGGGGGCATAGATTTAAGGTAACAGTAGGAATCTAGAAGGAGAGTTGAGGTGAACCTTTTGACCCAGAGGGTGTTGGGAGTCTAGAACTCACCACGTGAAAGAGTGGTGGAGTCAGAAACTCACATAATTTTTAAGCAGTTTTTAGATATTCACATGTTTCCATAGGCTCCAGGAAAATGGAACAAGAGCTGGAATATTGGAATAGTGTGATCAGATCTTTGTTAACCAGCACAGATACAATGGGCCAAACGTCCTCCTTGGGTGGTGTAAATGTCTATGAGTTTATGAGCTGGGCAAAATAGCAGATAAAATTTTGTCCGAGAAGTGTGAAGTGATGTATTTTGGCAGCAAGAAAGGGGCAAGACAATATGAAATGGAGCAGACAATTTTAAAAGGAATGTAGGATTGGAGAGAACAGAGAACAGTGGATGGCAGTGATTTACACAAGTGTCTGAAGTTGGCAGGACAAATTGAAAGGCTGTTAACAAATATGAAGCCCTTGACATTATAAATAGTGATAAGCACAGAATTTAGTTGATCCTTAATAAAACTCTGGTTAGGCCTCTGTTGGCGTATTCGGTTCATTTTTTTGTGATATTTTGCAGTTTTAGCAGACCCCTCCCCTCCCCTCCCCAGCTTGCTGCACTCCATAATTTCCGACTCATTGAACATTCCCGATTTTAATTGCTCAAACTATTGGTGGCTACTTGTTCAGTGGCCTCATGCTAAGCTCTGGAATTTATTCCTTAAATCTCTCTGCTTGCCTTCTTTTTCTTTCCCTTTTAAGCTGCTTTGTTTCTAGTCATCTGGCCTAATATTTTCTTAAATGACTTGTTGGCAAGTTTTATTTGATTATGCTGATAACATTTGATATCAGAGCACGTTGGTGGCATTTCTGGACATCAAGGTCTTAGGAGACAGAGGAGATTTAAAGTGACAGTACCATGAATTAAGCACTTCTTGCATGTGGAGAGATTACAGAAACGGGATTTGTTTGAAAGGTTAAGCGGAGATCGTAGTGGTATTCAAATGTTAGTGGATTGATAAAATACAAAGGGTGAATATGTTCCAATAATAGGGCAGTCAGTAATCAAGGGGACAGACTTAAGATAATTAGCAAAAGAAACTGGGGCTGGGTTTGGGGAGTGGGTGGGGTGATAAGGGATTTTTTTTAAAGTACCTACAGTCATGAATGTAATGTGCCACCTGGAACATATAGCCAAATCAAACAGAATAATGGCTTTGAAAAGGGGCTTCAGATAAATGAAAGTTTGGGAGACTGCAGAAGGGTCAATGAAGCGTCATTAATTGAAGAGCTTTTTCAAAGAGTCATAGTGGTTTGATTAACCACCTAATGCCTCATCATTGTATGATTGCATGATTCATGTTATCATAGATTCCCTACAGTGTGGAAGCAGGCCATTTGGCCCATCAAGTCCACACCAACCCTCCAAAGAGCATCCCACCCAAACCCAGCCCCCATCCTATCCCTGCATTTCCCACCATAGACACTATACGCAATTTGACATGGCCAGTTCACCTAAACTGCACACCTTTAGACAATGGGATGAAACTGGAGCACACCCAGAGGAAACCCCCACGGACACTGGGAGAATGTGCAAACTCCACACAGTCGCCAGAATTGAACCTGGGTCCCTGGCGCTGTGAGGCAGCAGTGCTAACCACTGAGCCCTTGGTTTGTGGCATAATTGCAAAAATCATTCATATCGTTTTATTTTGTGTTGGATGATGAAATTATATCTTTAAACAGAGGCCAATGCACCACCTGAAAAGCACACAGCCTATTATGGAACACTGGGGTCATTCCTGGTCCCTTCATGTTAATCTTCACTTGTACAGCAATGTTAAGAAATTAAATGTGGGTGTATTCAGCATCTAAAGGTCTAACAGTGCAGTTGGTGATTTCACAACAATAGGTCATAACCCAGATTACTTACAACCATATTGATTTTTTTTTAATCAAACAGTTCATGATTCCACCGTCATCATTTAGTTGTATATTCAGCGGCTGTCTGGCAAATCCCTGGCAGAAACCATAGATTGTCATAATTGAAAAGTTGCCAAGGGAGCTTTGAACTGCAACCCCGAGAGATACAATTCAAATCAAACTGGAGTTTGGCCTACTGTTGGCTACAGAGATAATGAAGTGCTGACCACCCTACTCATCACGAACCTATCTCCTGTAGATTATGACCTAAATTACAGACACATTTGTAATGTATCTTTATACAAAGGAATATATTGCAAAAAGGTTTAGAAGACAAATGCAATCACTGGTCTGTGTGGGCTCATCTGCTATTATGGACTAGTGTGTTGCGAAGGTCACAGCTGGAGGATACCTTAGACACCCCTCTACTGCAGGTAAAGAAAAACTCTCTCTCACCCTGAGTGCTGGATTTCAGATAAGCCAGTGAAGTTGCTATGAAAAAAGAATCTTGAAATCAACTGCCTCATTACCAATGGCAGTATGGCTAGGGCAGCACAGTGGCTCAGTGGTTAGCACTGCTGCCTCACAGCACCAGGGACCCAGGTTCAATTCCAGCCTCAGGCATCTGTCTGTGTGGAGTTTGCATATTCTCCCCATGTCTGCATGGGTTTCCTCCCACAGTCTAAAGATGTGCAGGTTAGGTAGATTGGCCATGCTAAATTGCCTGTAGTGTTGTGGGGGGTGGGTCTGGGTGGGATGCTCTGAAGTTCAATGTGGACTTGTTGGGCTGAAGGGCCTGTTTCCACACTGTAGGGATTCTGTGAATCCAACTTAACAGTCACAACTCTTTATGTAACCCAGCTACTGGTTTGTTTTCCTTCTTTATTGCATTTCTTTTTACTAAATTCACATTTCTTTTGTACATTTGCACCATATCTCATTATGTTGACTTGCACTTAGTTACCAATAAATTCACCTTTTCCTTAATTTTAGAAAACCAGATTAAATAGGCTACTTTGAAAACGTAAATACATTTGGATTGGGAAGAAAAAGAAATTAGAGAAAGGGGAGAGGTAGTAGGAACTGCCGATGCTGGAGAATCTCAGATAACAAGGTGTAGAGCTGGATGAGCACGGCAGGCCAAGCAGCATTTACAAGAGGGTTGCAGTGGGAGAATTTACAAGAGGGTTGCTGCGGGAGAGTATACAAGAGGGTTGTAGTGGGAGAGAAAAGGGATCTATTTTAAATTAAGCTTATTGTGACCAATCAAAAAAGTGGTTGGATTAAGAAGAGGTGAGCCATTTTATTCCTTCTCACCCAAGAGCAGAACTATTTGTGGGTGTCCCATCCAGATGAGCTGTCCCAGTTTGTATAGTTTCAGGACCTGCCTCATTGTGCTATATATAATGGAGATAGTGTGTGAAACTGGTCTTCAGGAAAAGAACTTGCAAAGCACTCAGAATATCAGTTAAGCTTTCTTACAACTGCCCAACAATTGCAGCCTTTACATGTTTGTTGAAACTGAGTTTTTCGATCCTTGACAAAAATGGCGAAGAGAGGATGCTGGTATCTGTAGCACTTTCTGTTTCTTCACTTTTCATTCTTTCTCCCATAAGAATTCCTATTCATATAGTGCCTCAGCATAATGAAAAGTCACAAGATAACTCGTGAGCGCACCGGTGAATCAAAATTCATACCATATGAGGTGATAATAGGGCAGGTGGCCAAAGAAGTGGATTTTAAGGAGAATCTTAAAAGAGGAAAGAGACGTCGGGAGGCAAAGAGGTTTGTGTGAGAATTTTAGGGCCTAGATAGCTAAAAGGCATTGTTGTCAACAACAGAATCATTCAGACTAGGCACGACAAGAGACAGATGAGATGAGTGAAGATGTTGTAGAGGGTTGCCATGCGACAGAGGTCATAGAAAGGGGGAAAGGCCATGGAGATGCTTGAAAACAAGCTGAATTTTAAACTGAAGCAATTGACTAAGAGCCCCCATTAGCTAGTAAGTACAAATGAATGGGATTTTATGAGTAAGGACAGAGGCTGCAGAGTTTGGCCTTTTGCAAGTGGTAGTGTCCCCACCTCTGGGCCAGGAGGCTGATTTTCAATTTCCACCTGCTCCATAAAATCTCTGAACAGGTTGATTAGAAAATATCTACAGACAGCAGAGTTTTGAAAGATGCTAAATTTTCAAGTGAAGAATTCCATTCCCAATTCTTTTACTGACTACTTCTCCTAATTTCTATTGTCCTTATGGTTATATCTGGTCCTATGTGTTTCCGAATTTTTTCTTGTGTCTTAATAGGAAAGTGAAGGAGAGATGGAAATTCCTGGTGTTCATTTGTTGCGTGTCTTCCTAATATGAAGATTTGTTTTCCATCCCTCATGGTTTCTAAAGGTCCATTTTATTTGATTGTTTTGTATCATTGTTATTTTGAGGTAAGACCACTGTTGTAGGGAAATTTGACAGACAATTTGTAAGCAGCAAAGACCCACAAGCTTGCAACAAGGTGAATTACCAATTTCAGGCAGACATGGATTGAGAACAGCACAAAAGTTGGAAAACAATACAGGACAACATAAAGCAACCATTCCTAAGTACAAGAAATGTTCAGGTCTTTACAATTACAACCCTCTATGAGATCACTTTTGTCAGTATGAGTGTCCGTAAATCATATATTTATGAATTAGGGACTCCTTGTAAACTAAATTTTTCTAAAGTATTCCTTGAGGATTAAACTTTGGCCAGGACTCCAGATGAGTGTGTGAGCTTTCTTTCTTTGTCTCTTCACTTGAAAGAGCAAATTAGGTTTTAATTTAACACTTTATCCAAACTGCAGCATTCCCTCTGGTACTGGATTCTCTCCATAATGTACTGGAAAGTAATTTGAGATTTTGTGCTTAAACTCTTGCATTTTGAACCTACGATGTTCTTGACTTCAAGGTTTGGATTCTATCATTGAGCCAAGGCTGAGTAGAATAAAAAAGGCAAGGCTATAATTGTTTTTTAATATGGAGAATCCTGAAGAAGGACAGAGTTATATCATTGCAAATGAAATAGGAAAGTATTTCAGAATGTAGGGCTTTGACAAGTGAGGATCTGTGTGGAGGGTAGAAATTTTAGTAGGCCGTATTTAGACAGAGAGAAGCAAGCTTTGATAAAGTTCAGAACAGAATTGCAGAGAGGTTATGACTGCTTTGTGAAAAGCAAAGTGAGGACCTATAAGTCATTGCAAATTGGACCATGAAGAGCCAAGTACTCAATGACGAATTTCTCATCAAAGGACTGCTTTACTTTCCAGTAAAGGCACACTTTGCACATTGAGGGTAGGTTTCCAGTAGCATTTCTGCCTTTTATTGGACTGCTCAGGAGTGGAAAGAGACATGGTGAATAGAAGCTGCTGTGAGATTCTAGAGACAAAAGCGAGGCAGGATGAAAATGGGCAGGTGCTGTCCGTAGGCTCAAAACAATAACCAGTGCAACATCTATTATGTGGCACACAGCCCAGTGTTTACAAAAGACAGTATTAAAATTTTCACACTCTACCCCCCGCCCCAGAGATTTTCCCCTGTTAGCTTTGGATACAAAGACACAATCAAAGGGCTAAATGTTGATACAATGGAAGAAGTTGGTCCTGGCATTTTCAGTGTTATTTAAATGAGTGCTTAATTACACAAAGCCAATAATCAAAGTCTTTATCAGATGGTTCAAAAAAAGGAATAAGCCTTATCTTTCAGACATACCTTAGAGTATCAGCTACCAAATGTCGTCCTTTCACTGTGTTCCAATCTCATGGTAACCATAAACATTTAAAGTTTACGTATTAGTTTTATAAAAGATAACAGGCCATAATCACATGCAATATATCAGGCACCGGTGGTAGATTCTGTTATCTTTACTATTTCACCCTATTTAAGTAAGACTTGTAGATCCTTGCAGCATATAGGGGAATGGGATATTGGAAGATGTTTGCTGATTGGTTTTAACATTCAATTTTTATTCCTTTGTATACAATGTGGCAGGGATTTGTTAAAATGTTAACCGAATGTAAATCCTACCTCACAAAATAACTGAATTTATCCAAAGCAGAAGGAAATCATGTGACCTATCGTGTCTCAACTGGCTCTCCAAGTAAGCATTTCACCTAGTGTCATTCTCTTACCTTATCGCAGTAACCATGCATGTTCTTCTTTTTTAGGTAGCAGTCCAATTTCCTTTGGAATGCTTCAATTGAACCTGCGACCATCACACAATCAGTGCATTCCAGTTCTGAACCATTTGCTGCATGAAAATGTTGTTTCTCATGTCATTTTTGTTGCCTTTACTGTTACTTTAAATCTTTGTCCCCTCAATCTAGATACATTCATGAGTAGAGACATGTCTCCTATTCATTCTGCATTGAATTCTCATGATTTTGAATACCTTTAACAATCTCCTCTCAGGCTTTCTCTTCCCCAAGAAAAACAGTCCTAACCAGTCTAGCTTCATAATGGCACTTCTGAGATAAGCCCAACCATCTTCAGCTACTTTATCAATGGCATTCACTCCATCATAATCAGAAATGAGGGTTTTCACTAATGATTGCACAATATTCAGCACCATTCATGACTCCTCAGATATTGAAGCAGTCCTTGTCCAAATGCACCATGACCCTGGATACTATCCAGGTTCAGGATGACAAATAGCAAGTAACTTTTGTGCCATACAAGTTCCAGACAATGGCCACCTCCAACATGAGTCTATCCATCAACTTTTGAAACCCAATAGCATTACTATCACTGAATTCCCTGCTATCAACATCTTGGGTTTACCACTGACCAGAAACTGGACTAGACAAACCATATAATCATTATGGCTATAAGAGCAGTTCAGAGGCTAGGAAGCTTGTGGCAAGTAATTCGCCTCCTGATGCCCAGAGCCTGTCCACCATCAATAAGGCCCAAGTCAGGAGGTTGATGTTGTTTCTTGCCGGTGGCGAGGGGGTGATCTTTACTGATACATTGCTTACAGGTTCAGCACCTGCTTTGGAAAGTCCGAAGCCACATGCCGCTAGGTAGTCTGTTCCTACCCATGGCTAGTGTCGTCATTTGCATCAATCAACTTGGAGTGTTTCCCACCTTTCATGTTTGATGTTGAGGGTTTCATGACTTTTTTGACAGCATCCTTGAATTGAAGCTTTGAGTGCGTTCCTGGTTTCTTGGCACAAGCTACCACCTTGTACAACATATCCTTGGGAATCCAGCCATGTTCTTTCCTGTGCGCATACCTATTTCTGTAAAATCTTTTTCTTTTAACTGATTTGTATTAGCAGTCTCAGCATGTTTAGCCTCAAACGGGACTGCTCCATTGAAGGTTTTGTTTTGCCATGCAATGCCACTAATGTACCATACACATTGGAGATGGAAATTGTGGTGTTTTTGTTCTTAGTTGCTGTAACTTGCCCAGGTTTTCTGCATCAAACTGTGAAGAATACAGGTCTTCCAGTTAAGCATCTTTTGTCCTGAACATCTGTTTTTGTTTCATTTTCTTGATTATTTTGTGAAATACAGGCATAATTGGCAAGGTCAGCATTTGTTGCCCATCTTTAATTGTCTTTAACTGAATTGCTCCTCAATGCTGATTTCATTTGACCAAACTTCTTTTTTTATTCACACATGGCATGTGGGCATCACTGGCTAGCCTGGCATTTATTGCCCATTCTCAGCTGCCCTTGAGAAGGTGGTAATGCGTTACCCTCTTGAATCGCTGCAATCAATTTGGTGTAGGTGTGTCCATGATGCCATTACGGAGGGAGTTCCAGCATTTAGACACAATGAGACTGAAGGAATGACAATATGTTTCCAAGTCAGGATGGTGTGTGACTTGGAGGGGAACTTGCAGCTGGTGGTATTCCCATGTATTGGCTACACATGTCCTTCGAAATGATAATGGTCATGGGTTTAGAAGGTGCTGTCTATGGGGACTATTTGGATTTCTGCAGGGAACATTGTAGATGCAACCTCCACAAACTCTCCAATGACAACACGGACCCTCATCTTTTGTGACTTCCTGAAATCTCACTATTTTGATAAGTCATAACACTACTACTGAGCAGAGCTATTGAATGGAATGTTAAATATTATCATGGAAGGAGCACATGAGACAGCGAAGCATGGGAGGGTGGGCGAGTTTTTTCTTGTATCCAATACAGGTCTTGCGAATGGTTTTGAAATAATTTGAAACTGAGTGATGTTGCTACTTTCTGCACTCAGCTGATATAAGGAGAAGATCATGTCTACTATAGATCTGGGGTAGTAGGAACTGCAGATGCTGGAGAATCTGAGACAACAAGATGTAGAGCTGGATGAAAACAGCAGGCCAAGCAGCATCAGAGGAGTAGGAAAGCTGACATTTCGAGCCTACAGCCTTCTTCAGAAATGGGCCTGAAACATCAGCTGTCCTGCTCCTCTGATGCTGCTTGGTCTGCTGTGTTCATCCAGCTCTACACCTTGTTATCTACCATAGATCTGCCTGGTCTGAAGCCACATTGTGCCTCGGGGATATTCTGTTGACTAGTTGATGGACCATCATTAGCATGACTCTGGTGAAAGCCTTCCCACTCAGACTGAGGAGTAAGATGCTGCAGTAATTGTTGCAATCCCCTCAGTTAGAGTGTAATGTGATGTGATGACATTTACATCATGTATTTGCTGTAAGCTAGAGTCTTCTCTCCAGCAGAGGAGCGGAAAGTCTTGGTGGCATGGCAGCAGGTAGGCCTTTTCATACTTGAGGGGTTCAGCTGTTTTCCATCCATTGACATGCTATTGTTTCAGCAAAGGGGATCATGGCTCTTCCAAGCTCTAGTAATGAGGAGTCTGCATCAAACTTGTAAATGACTGATAGCTGCAGAAGATCATCAAGCACAGGCAGGGAGACTCTCAGAGATCACAGCTGTGTTCTATCCATTTGACAATTTGTTTTGTTTCCTTTCAGTAGGTAGTTCTCCATCTGTGGATTCAAAGGAGCAACTTTGGTGGTGATGGGTCTGAGTGCTACTGTTGTGCATAGTTTGTATTTATTTGCATAAATTTACCCAATACTTGTTGACGCTGTACTTGGCTGCTTTCTGAACAACTGCTTTGGCTACTGTGGGATGGTCACATACTTTAGGGTCAGAACATAGGTTGCCAATCAGGTCATCAAGTTCTTTAGGAAATTCATAGCAAATTTAAAGGTATCAAATTCTAACAGGGCTAGATTGGGCAAACAGAGGAAGAATGTTCCTGATGACCAAGGAGTGGAGTCCAGAACCAGGGGTCACAGTTTAATGTATGTGATAGGCCATGTAGAACTGAGATGAGAAATTTCTTCACCCAAAGGGTGGGCGATCTCGTGGAATTCTCTTCCACAGAAAGTGGTTGAAGTCAAAGCATAGAATATTATCAAGAAGGAGACATAATTCTTAGGGCTGAAGTGATTGAAGGGTATGAAGAGACATCAGCAGCAGGGTACTGAGTTAGATTATTAGCCATGATTGTATCAAATGACAGAGTAAGCTCGAAGAGCAAAATGAGCTACTCCTGCTTCTACATGGTGCTCTCCTATTTCTCTCTAACTGAGGGATCAGTATAGTGAACTTTTATTAAGTCTCGTATATAACATAGATATGTTTAATCAACTTGTTCAGACATGTTATGACAGATCTCTGAAGTGGAAAGGACTTGAACTGGGAACATTTTGCCCAGAGGTAGGGACGCCGCCAATGCACCACAAGATCCGTCTAAATTAAGTATATTCTGTGGAGATCAACACTGTGAGCAGAGCTTCAGGTGTGGTCTTACCCTACGTAATTGTAGCATAACTTGCTTACTTTTATACTCCATCTATCTGGATAACAAAGGCCAAGATACCATGACATGAAGCCATGTTGGAGGGTAAACTATGACGAGGATGCAAAATGCTCGGTGTGATTTAGATGATGCAGGAAAGATGCTCCCAATGACTGGTGAGTCCAGACCTAGGAGTCAGAGACTGAGGGCATGGGGTAGGCCATTTTAGGACTGAGGTGATGAGAAAGTGGTAAGCCTGTGAAATTCACAAGCACAGAAAACAGTCAAGGCCAAAACATTTCAAGGACTTTAATATAGCATTGGGCTCTAAAGGGATCAAAGGATATGAGGGAATATTCTCCTTCTATTTGTTCACGGTATCTGCAGGTTAACTTTTCCATGTGATCTATGTATATTCCCACCTTACCTTTCCAGATATTGACATTATCTTGATCCTCAACTTTAAAAATGTTGTGCTTTTCCATTCTTCTTTTCAAAGTGAATAATTTTAAATCATCACATTATGCTCATCTGCTTCCCTTTTGTTCAATTACTAAATCAGTCATTATACCTGTTATTTTAACAGATTGTAAATTGCTGAGATCTAACTACTGATTCCTGTAGCATCCCACCAGTTGCACCCTACCATTCAGAAAGGAATCATTTCTAACAATTCTTTGTTTTCTGCCTTTGAGCCAAACTCCAATCCATATTATCCCTGTCTTTTAAATCCCAATCTTCTCTAACAATCTTATGTAACATCTGATCAAATATCTTCTGAAGATTCAGATGGGTTCATTGGCTAGTTCTCCCTGTTATATGCACTCTCAAAACACTACTATATTTCTTGAACACGCTTTCCCTTTTATAAAACTTTGTTGGCCCTGCTAAATTGTAATTTTCCAAGTAGCCTGTTAATGCATCTTCAATAATCAATTCCAGCATTTTCCTTTTAACTGATGTCAGCTAACTGGTCTTTGATTTTCCCTTTTCCTTTCGTTCAATTCATACTTCCAATCAATAATTTAGAAAATTCTGGAAGAACAAAAATCAAGTCATTCACTATCTCTACAGCACCACTTTTAAAACATAACGTGCAGGCTATTTCTAAGCTATTAAAGCCATTGATTTATCTACTACTTTTTCTTTATTACCATAAATTACTTCTAAGTTCCTCACTTTCATTTGACCATTGGTTCCTCACAATTTTCACTGTATTCTTTGTGTCCTCTACTGTGAAGATGGACGGGTAATATCTGCGTAAATACTTTTGCAGTGTCCTCCTTCCCCTTCATGATTTCTCCTGTCAATGCATCTAAGGCAGGGCCTCCCAAATTGTGGGCCAGGACTCCCATAGGTTTATGAATCAGAATTTTGGGGTGACAAGATCCAAGAACTGCAATGATAGCTGTAGAACTCTGCCCAAATGTGAAAGGCTGTCATAAGTTTCTCACAGCAGCCCCACCAACTCTCGCAGGCCTGGGTTCATGGTAATTTTCAAACTGCAGAATAATTAGGTCACAATGGGAAAGCATTTGAAAAGTGCTACTCTAAAGAATCTTTGTTTACATTTTTTAGTCCCTTCCTATTTTACATCTAAAATCTCTTATTTTCTATTTTTGTAGCTCTTGCTAATTTACTCTGCCTCTTTGCAAATTTCTTCCGTCATGAATTTCGTCCAATTCTCAGGCTTACTACTGTTTTTGGTGACATTGTAAGCCTCTTGCTATAATCTATTAATGTCCTTATTTTCTTCCCATTAACCATGATTTTACCAATTATCTAGTTGAGCTTTTATGTTCAAAGAAATATATGTTTGTAGAGATATTTTTATTTCTTAAAATTTTGTAACAATATGCTTTCTCCTCCAGATATGTCTACACTGGGGAGTATTGAATTTTAATGTCTGCCAATAATCTTCATGAATCAATGACCAGCTTGTAAGCAACTGAGTGCTCTCACTCAAAGTCAAACTGGCAACAGAGAGCACCTGAAACAGCTGTGAATGAACTAAAAGGTTTTTTTTTCAGAAAACTGACTCCAGAATACGGAAAAAGGATTTGATGACCATGTTTAGATAGAGTCAGATGTCATTATCAGTTAGTTGTAAGCATATTGGCATTGTTGACAGCTATGCCTCATATACAAGAATGTGTGATTGTGATGCCGATATTTTTCTAGAATCCAGTGGATCTAGCTGGATAAAGAAACAAAGTTGGTACAGCACATTATTGTCAGGCAACTTAGCAATATGTGTAATTACTTTATTGTTCTAAGCAAGTAATAATATATAATCAATTATTTGTTTGGTGATCTAATTAGGATTTTAATGGGCTAAATCTTTAAAATTTTATTTGAACTATTGTTCAATTATGATAAGTCATCACGTATTAAATTCAACGTATACATTATATCTTATTGATTTGAACATGGCATTTGGAATCACTGGCAAGGCCAACGTTCATGCCTATACCCAACTACCCTTGAACTGAAAGGTTTGCTAGGCCATTTCAGAGGCCAGTTGGGAGTCAACCGCATTGTGGATCTACAGTCATATGGCAGCCAGACCACGTAAGGGTGGTTGGTTTCCTTCCTCAGGATATTAGTGAACCAGATGGGTTTTAAGAGCTATTGCTAGCAGTTTCATGACATTACTTAAATTTAAATTCTTCCAGCTGTTGTTAAGGGATTTGAGCCCATGCCCCTAGTATTAGTCCAGTCCTTTGGCTTATTGGTATAGTGACAGTACAACTGACCCATCATTTCCCCCTAACAGTTTCCTAAATAGACAATGATGAGCCTCTTTATTGAGGTGATAGTGTTGCTACAATGATGTTAGGTATGAAGTTACAGTATATTCCTCCCAGTAACAATGGAGAAATTATAATACATGTCCAAATCAGCATACCATCAACAAATGACATCCCCACAATATTTATATTTTTTTCTTTCTTCACAATACAAGTTGTAGGAAATGGAGGTGCTGTTGAAATAACATTAGTGTGTTGTTGCACTGCATCTTTAAAATTATATCGTAAACAATGGTACACTTGTGGCTCAGGGGATATTGAGTTTAGTGACAAGGACATTGACCAAACAACTTCTCTACCTTGAATGATATTAACCTGTTTGGGCATTCTTGTAGCTGCACCCATCAAGGTGCGTTGTGAATATCCCACCGCACTGCCAACGAATCTTTGTAAGTACTGAGTAGAGGTTTAAAGGAGATGAGGTAATATAAAATACAAAACGTCTGTCCTGTCCCTGTCTCACACATCGTACATGGCTAAAAAGGCATAGTGTATATGTTAAATATTAGGACAGAGTACTTACTAATTGATTTGCATTCCAGTTGCTGCTGGAGACTAATTCCAGGAAGCAGTAACAGTAATAGAATGACACATAAATATTTTGGCAAAATTGAAAGTTCGAGGATTGGAGATACATGTCCTACTTAAGGAATTTGAGCATATAATCTAATCTATAATATGATCTTGATACAGCAATCCATTTTGGAAGGTCTTTCTTTCAGACAAGGCATAACCAAAATTGAATAGTATTCGAGGAAGAGACCTTATCCCGGTCTTCCAACCTATATTTAGTTCTCAGTTAATATCACCTCTCTTCTAGAGGGTGAAATGGAGCACCAGGAAAGGGATCAACCCAGGATTAGTTAGATAACAGATGTCAGAGCAATTGCAGATGAGCTAAAATGCATTTGTTAGGATAAAAAAGACAAGAGTAGCATTCTAAGAAAGCAGATATCCTTGCAGATGTAGCAACAAACAGCAGGAGCACTACTACCATGAAAATAGGTTACATGGTCATTTCTTTTGTTGGGGATTTTTTTTTATTCAGAGGATACGAGCTTAATTAAAATCCAAGATTTTGAGAAGATTTGTTGCTCGGGTTGTTGATGCAGTCGCTGAGCTGGGAGGTTTGTTTGTAGACGTTTCATCACCATGCTAAGTAACATCATCAGTGCGCCTCCGATGAAGTGTCGGTGCTCTATCCTGCTTGCTATTTGTGTGTCTTGGTTTGCTGGGGTGGGTGGCATCACTTCTGGATTTGTTTCTTAGTGGTTAGTACATTGCGTCCAGCTCTACATGTTTGTTAATGGAGTTCCGGTTTGAGTGCCAGGCCTCCAGGAATTCTTGTGTGTGTCTTTGCTTGGCTTGTCCTAGGATGGCTATGTTGTCCCGGTCGAATTAGTGTCCCGCTTTGTCCATGTGCATTGAAATGAGTGATAGTTGGTCACGTCTCTTGGTAGCTAGTTGGTGTTCATGACCCCTGACGGCTAGTTTCCTTCTGGTTTGCCCTATGTAATGTTTTTGGCAATCTTTGTAGGGTATCTTGTAAGTAACATTGGTCTGTTAGTCGTGGGTGTCGGATCCTTCAGTCAGTGGCTGTTGTAGTGTAGCTGTCGGTTTGTGGGCTACTATGATTCCTAGGAAGTGGAGTAAACTGGTGGTCATTTCAGATATGTCCTTAGTGTATGGTAGGGTGACTAGTGTCTCTGGATGTGTTGTGCCTTCCTGTTGTGGTCTGTTGTGTAGGTATCAATGTACTATGCTTTTTAGGTAACCGTAGTTTCTAAAGACGCTGTACGAAATGTTTGCGAACAAACATACTAGCTCAGCAAGCAAGTCAACAACCGCACTTATTAAAATCTGTTAATCATATGTTGTTTTCAATAAAGAGAATTAATTTCTGACGGATATTAATGCAATCATAGTACATTTTCAGTATTCTGACAACTAGTATAATACATATTATCAAATTGAAAGGTATTTCTAAAATGCCGTATATCACCTGTGTTCCTTAGCAACAATCCCACCTTTGCTAACAGCCCTTGAATGAAAAGTATCTTCATTTCAATTTTGAATGTTTGCAAGAAGTCTCTGTCCACCTTAAATTTTGTATATCTGCATTGGAAAAGCTTAATACTGATGTTGTTGAACATGTTCCAGCCCCCTTGCGTAATGCCTCATCCTTTGTTTGCTAGATAGAGAATTATTTGCCAAAAACAGTCACATCCCAGCTCCATTCACTTCTAGTTGTGCAGAACTAATTTCTCCCCAACTTTTCATTATTTTGAAACAGAATCAGATATTGATTTACTTGTGGAAATGTTTAGTTCACAATCTTCATTCAGGAGACTCCTAAGTATCTCAGAAAGGATGCTTTAGACTTGGAGGGGGTCCAGAGGAGGTTCATTGGAACATAGGATATTGAAGGGTAACCTTAGAGAGGTCATATAAAATCATGACGGCCACAGATAAGGTGAATAGCAAAGGTCTTTTCCCTCGGGTAGGGAAGTTAAAAACTAGAAGGCATACTTTTAAGATCAGAGGAGAAAGATTTAAAAGGGACCTGAGGGGCAACTTTTTCACTCTGAGTGTAGTTCATATGTGGAATGAGCAGCCAGAGGAAGCAGTAAATGTAGGTACAGCTACAACATTTGGATAAGTACAAAAATAGGAAAGGTTTAGAAGGATAGGGGGCAAATGCAGGCAAATAGGACTAGTTTAGTTTGGGGAACTTGGTCGGCATGGATGGGGTGGACCAAAGGGTCTGTTTCCATGCTGTTTGACTCTATAAATCAGTTCTGAGGAAGGGTCACTGGATTTGAAGCGTTAACTCTAATTTCTCTTCACAGATGCTGCCCAACACGCTGAGGCTTTTCCAGCAACTTCTAATTCTGTTTCTGATATACAGAATCTGCAGTTCCTTTGATTTTTATCAGGTAAGCTGTGTTCTTCGCTTAAATAAAAGGTTTCCCTTCTGCAAGGTGGGTCTGCAACCAATCTTTGTCCCCATGTCTTCCTTTGCCAAAGATGATTCATGCAGCTTCTTGGATGATTGGCTGCTGTGACTTTCCATATTTCATCAGCATTATTTACTGGATGGGATTGCCTAAGAGTTTCTGACATGTTTCCCCATCCCTCACGCATATCATTGTACTTGGACCTATGTCCTAACCGGAGCACATTGTGCAGATCTATAATACACTCTTTTCAGCTGCATTTATATTTTTATATTGAACCAATGCTCCATTCCTCACTGTTTTCTTCCTGCAACTGTTACATTCATAATAGAGACTAATAACTTTTTATAAAGAGACGAATTTCCCAACTGACTAACGGAAAGAAACTAATGGACAATAATGGCTTTTACTGTAGCCAGCAAATTAAAACCAACAGAGATCAAACATTCATTAATAAGTAACTAAAGAAAAAGATGTCTCACATTATTGAACGAACCCGACCAAAACTAAGTCTTGCAAAATTCTTTTTCTCTACTCAATGCTATTAACAGATGTATAATAATAGCATTAAGAGACAACATGAAGAGTCTGAAGTTCACTCCCAACTGCCCAGCAGACTCCTCAATCCCCATCTACCAGGTCAAAACTTCTAGCGTCTTTTAATAACCATTTCCACATCCAAATTTCACCATCAATTTATATCTTGACAACTCCCCTTCACTAATTCTACAGCCCTTCAGTTCAGTTCCATTCCTGTTGAAAAGAAGCTGAGCTGTCAGAAGCATTCCATTTGGTTTTTAACCCAAGTGTTCCCCTGCTTCTCCACAACAGCTTGTGTTCTTTCTTCACTGCTTGCCTCCCAGCAGCAGATTTTCTTCTTCTCTCTAAGGTACTGTGAAAGGTGTTAAAACTGCCACTCAGCACCCAGAGTCATAGAAGTGTGCAGCACAGAAAAAGACCCTTCAGCGCATTAAGTGCGTGCCAGTCAAAACAAGCACTAACTATTCTCACCTCATTCTGCAGCACTTGTCCACAGGCTTGTATGCCTTGGGATTACTAGGGCACTTCTAAATACTTGTTAAATATTATGAGGGGTTCTGCCTGTACCACCCCCATGGATACTGAGTTTCAGATTCCTTCCCCCTTCTGGGTGAAGGGTCCCAAGGTCCCTCTGATCCTCAGTGCTTTCCAGGGTCCTACTGTTCATGTATACCCTTGCTTTGTTTATCTTGCCCAAGTGCATCACATTACAGAATGAATTCCTTTTGCCACTGATCAGCCCATCTATATCCTCCTGTAATATAAGGTCTTTCATTTGACGACACATGGGTGTTTCACCAAACTGAAATGTTTACCAAGAATTTCACCATCTCTGTTTTCAGAACAATATATTTTCCTTTAAGTTAAAGGGACATTTTAATGTATAGTCTTCTTGTGAAGTTCAGAATTCAATACAATAGAAATTGAGTTCTGGATTGTGTTGGCCAGGCTACTCCTCATTCACTGGTTCACAGTTTCCTTTCAAAACCAAATACCTGATTAAACTGTGTTGCATATGGCCCATGTTTCAACTGGGATAAAAAACCTCACAAAGAGCAATATGACAATGACTAGATTATCTATTTGTTCGGTGATTCTGCATGAGTGATAAAGATCAGCTCGGGTACTGACAAAGACTTTCCTGCTCTTCTTCAAGATAGTGCCATAAGATCAGTTTACATCATCTAAGAGAAAGGGTGGGGTCTCAGTTTAATGCCCTATTTGAATTACAGTACCTAGGATTTTGCATGAGTGTCGTCAGAGGTATTTTTTGCGTTCAAATTTCCAAAGTGGGATTTATACCTACAATCTCTGACTCAGATGTGAGCATGCTACTAACTGAACCATAGCTGAAACAAATGATGCTCTCATCTAGCAGACCAGCCTATCCTGAAGCAATAATTGTGATGCCTGGATAGATCTTGGATTTTTTGCAATATAACCTGCCAAGTATTCTGTGTGCTTTAGCGGTTGACTGTATGTAGCATAAGCTTGCTTGACACTCATGGATCCTCCACTGGAATGGTGAGATGCTCTCAACACTTTATTGTAGACAGAGATCTTCAATAGACTGAAGATTTGATCATTATTGGCTCTGTTGCATTAACAATCATGCTCGATATTTGCCCTAGTTCTTCCCACTTGAAAAACTGCATGAGTCTAATTTGACATTTTTGTCAATTTACATTGCAGAGGCACCTGCATCAAAAGGAGTATTCTCTGTGTCAGAAAAAAGAGCTACAACATGTATCATTTTCCAGCTTACACTAATATCAACAAACCTGGCATGAGTTCAAAGTTTCCTTTAGCTTAAATGATATTTTTTAAAGGGCTACTCCATTGGGAGATGGAAACGTGCTAAGGTCAGGTCAAGAGCCTTGAGAAGATGATGGTTTGTGACTTTTGAGAAACTTGGCTATAAGAGGACTTGCAATCTGCACTAACTCAGAGTTTACAGGAACAGTCTAACCTAACTGAATTTGTGGTGCCAGCTGGACGAGGAATGATGCAGTTGTTAGCTAGAGATCAGGCAAGCTGTCATGCTGGCAAGTGTTGATATCCTGTATCCTGTTAGTCATCCTTATTTAAGCTTTATCCAATTAGTCTTGCAGTGTCTCCAAGGTATAGACAGTGAACTGCCATCCCTAACAGCCCCAGTATAAGCGTTCCTGAGAGCGACCATCACTGGTGCCAGAGACTCCTGAAAGACAGGACCGACTCTCCTTTCCATTAAGCTGATCTGTCAATGTTTTATGAAAGTACTGGCAAGTGGATGGTCCCTGAATGCAAGATCATTAGTGGGCAGTCCAATGATAGTGACGTAAAGTATTATCTTTAAAAATGGAGGCCTCCTGAAGTATGCATCTCCAGCACTGCCAGGCCTTGAAGGTAAGACATAAGATTAAGAAGTTGAGCAAGCAATGTTAATGATGTTGGCCAGTTCAGCCAATGGTATCCATTGATACTAACTCACTTGGCTGAGCATCTGTTGACTTCAAAGGAGAAGAGCTTCCTACTGCTACAAAAGCAGACAATTCTTGAGAAACTCATCAGCTCCAGCAGCATTTTTGGAGAAAAGTTCACATTTTGAATTGGTATGTCTCTTCTTCAGAATGGAAAAGTATTGGAACTTTTTGAACGTACTTCTGACAGAGGTGGGGGAGGAGCAAGGGAGCAGGTAGTGGTAGGAACTAAGTGCAAAAGGCATAACTGCTGTTAAGGTAGACAACGAGAAAAAATAATATAAAATAATAATAAAATAATATAAATTAAAAATAATATAAAATAATATAAAAGTTATGAAAGGGAGAGAATAGCTCCTCTCTGCTAAGAGCAAAGTAAACAAGACAGAGACAAGATAAGGGTCTGCAGGGATGGCGGAGTGGAGGGTGTGCAGGGAGGGGGAGAGATTGGAAGAAAAATGGAGACTAGACATAATGCAATCGCTTTCTGAAGTTATGGAATTCAATATTGAGACTTTGAAGCTGTAAAGTCCCTCAGTGGAAAATGAGGTGCTGTTCCTCAAGCTTGTGTTGTGTTTTGTTGGAACATTGCAGCAGGCCAAGGACAGAAATGTTTGCTTGAGGGCAAGGGGATTTATTGAATCAGCATGTGACTGGGAGATCAGGGTCATCCCTATGGACAGAGTGGAGGTGCTCTGCAAAGTGGTCACACCGTTTGCATTTGATCTCACCAATGTAAAGGAAATATATTGTGAGCAGCATTATTTGTTTCAGATTTCCAGCATCTGGAGAATGTTTCACTTATTCAAGCTTCCTTCTGCTACCTAGTCCGCATCTCCACAGATAGATCAGAGAATAAGAGGAAACTCAATGAGTTCGCATCACCTGCTGTTTGCATAACTGGCTCTAAATTAATTATCTTTGAAAAGCACACCTGCAGGCTGTCTTTATATTGTAAAATAAAACAAAGAACTGCGGGATACTGGAGATCTGATCTGAGCAAAAAGAAATTGCTTGAGAAACTCAATAGGTCTGGCAGCATCTGTGGAGACAGACTATTGTTAGATTGCTGAGTTTCTGCACCAATTTCTGTTTTTATCTTTATGTAGGTCCCACATTGTTCCACCTGACCAATTGGTAAAAACCATGAAAACAGTGTGATTAGAATAGGCAGCACGCCAATACAGTCTCAGTGGGATCTGACCATGCAGTTGGACAGGGTCTCCCACTCAGAAGATGCACTGCTCACCTTTACAAGAAAACAAAAATCACGCTTAAGCTCTCCAACTTTATTTAATGAACTGTTTTGGGGAGTGTTTAACTTCTCACTTTAATGGGATAACAGCCATGCTGCAAGACATATAATTTTTTAAAAAATCTTTTCTTTCGATGGTTACTTTGAAACTTGTTTTTGACCTTGGCTGATGGTGGGGAGGGTGCATTCCTTTGCTTCATCTGAAACATAGCTTTTGTTCCTAATGTGATGGATGGAACATGAAAGCACCCGGGGTTAGTTTCATCCTTCTCTGCCTAGGAAGCTGTAAAACAAAATTGGGTAGTGTATAAATCAGTTGGTCAGCCTGACCAGTTCAGTTGCTCACCAAGGTTTGTGGTTTGGTACTTTAGACTCTAGGAGACTTGGAATATTCTAATAGCCAAATTCAACAACGATTTCACTGTTATCATTTTAAAGAGTGCTGAATTTTCAATCAAGATCAGAGTCCAGATCTAAGACAGGATTGGCAATCAAATATGGTGCCACTGGTCGTCATGACAACTCCCCACCACAATCCTGACCCTAAGTCACATTCGGGTCAAATCAGCTATTTGATGGCAAGCGTCAGTACTCAACTATCTATGAATCAAGTTAAGTAAGGTCAATGTGTCAATGTATTACATACATTGCTCTGTCTCTAACTGGAATTTCCAGTTGGCAAATTAGGCAACCCACAGTTACCTGGAGCACATCCAGGTAATCTTGGTGGGCTCGGTTTGGAAGTCTGGTGGGTGAGGGGTGGGGGCACACAAGTGCCATGCCTTCTACATATGTAATGGTAACCAGGCCACGGCTGCCTATCCTTGTATGATTGGCCCATCCAGGATCCATGCCCATTTTAAAATTAGATACAATTCCTCAACCATTACCACAGAAATATATTCTCACTTGCTGATGAGGAAATTTGAAAATTCTCTGCTGCTTTTGCGACAATAGTGACTACAGTTCAAAAGTACTTCATTAACTGTAAAGCACATCGGAAAGTCCTGAGTGTTAAATTCTAGAAAGCCAAGTGATTGATGATAGAACTGGAGCTAATCTTTACAAATCTTTACAAGTACTTAGAGGTACATATTAGAGAAATTCATCTCTTGACCCAAAAACTTCAATTTCAGCCTCATTGTAGGAGAACATGTTAATGTCTATCGTTTGCACACAATCAAACAGAACGGATGTAACGTTGAATGATGTGTACTGAGTGAGGCATAATAATAAAAAAAAATAAAAAACTGTGTCAAATAATCAAGGCATGACCAACATCATTGAATGTTTTGAAGAGATGGCAAAGAGAGTACTCAATGGTGATGCAATAAATGCAATTCATAGTATTTTCAAAAGACCTTTGGTGAGACACCATGTAATAAATTAATGAACAGATGAGTCAGAGAATGAAGTGTCAGTGGACACTGATAGAATGGTTTTCTGGCTAACTTCTAGGCAGAAAGTGGGAATAAAAGGTAGTTATTTAGCAGAGGATGAATCATCATGTTCCTCAAGGATCTGTGCTCGGATCGCTGCTATTCACGATTTACAATGATGTTTTAGATTTCAGAACCAAAGTACAATGTATAATTTTGCAGATAAAAGTCAGAGAATTGAGAGCAGGGAAGTTAATCAAAATTTTCATTGAACCTTGATTGGATTACTGTGTGCATATTCAGTCTTCTTACTCTAATAAGGATCTGGAGTCACTGGAGAGAGTGCAGAGAAAGTTGATAAAGAAAGTGCCAGAAATGCAAAAGTAAATATATCAAGAAAGGACTATCAGGCTGAGCCTCTTTTGAAGAAATAAAGTCGTGGAGTGACTCAATTGAATTGTTAAAATTACAAAAGTTTTTGGTGAGTACATATAGAGGAAATATTTTCTCCTGTAGGAAAAATCATTACTGAAAGGTCATTAATACAACAGAGTCACAAAAACATCCAAAAGGGAATTCAGAAAATCTTCTTCACCTAAAAATGGTGAGAAAATGGAACTTACTACCAGAGATAGTGCTAGTACAGATACATTTAAGGACAGACGAGAGCGGGAGAAGGGAGGACATTAATCTATGAGGGAAGAAGGAGGGACCTTTGAGTGCGATATAAATTCTGGCATGGTCCAAATATCCAGATTCTATGCTACACATCCTGTGTAATTACATACATTCACACTGAGGTGATGAGATATAAAAAAAAGAAGAAAGGAACAAAAGCTTATGCTGACAAGATTACATAACCAGGGGTGAGAGGAGTTTCATAAAATGCATAAATATTTTCATGGGCCTGCTAAGCAGAATGATTTGGTTCACTGCTGTGTAACATTTATAATTCCACAG
>JAHRHZ010000074.1:2614880-2639428 GCA_024137785.1 Ginglymostoma cirratum | reverse complement strand
ATGATGCTGCTTGGCCTGCTGTGTTCATCCAGCTTTATACCTTGTTATCTCAGATTCTCCAGCATCTGCAGCTCCTACTATCTCTTGATGATACCTTTCCGTTCAGATAACATTACAGGAGTTATACAAGGGAAAAGCTGCAGCCAGTGCAAATAAAATGTACCTGTTTAAAATTCTGCATTTAACCTTTATTTTCGAAGTTAATTGGTAATTGTCATACCGTAATATGTCTCAAGAGGCTAAATTGGAGAGCTACAAATTTAGCCTCCATGCATACATTTCCACTGAAGGTCTGAAGCCGCTGATTGATAGCAAACTGAGAAAGCTGGGGAATTTTACTTTTCAGGTAGGCTCAGATACCAGCGATTTTCAGATATAGCACTTGAAACCCAGGAGAAGGCAGAAGGGAGGAAAGATGTCTCGTACCCAAGAGTGAGAATGAGGTCTCAAAGGCAATTAATGAAGCAGATATAGGAGGAAATCGCCAAGGTGATTACCATCAGAAACATTGACGCTGGACATGACTTCAGATGGCCAAGTCCCATTTCGATAACACATTTCTTCGTAACACTGCATTCAAGAAAGGATTGGCAGGCTGGGCCTCTTTTGAAGAAATAAGGTTGTGGGATGACTCAATACAAATTGATAAAATTACAAAGGTTTTTGATAAGTATCTATAGAGAAAATATTCCTCTTGTGGGAAAAATCATTACTAAAGGTCATCAATACGACAGAGTCACCAAAGCATCCAATGGGGAATTCAGAAGAATCTTCTTTACCCAAAGGGTGGTGAGAAAAAGGGACTTTTTACTGCACATAATGGTATGATAGATACATTTTAGGGGAGGCTAGAAACGGACAAGGGAGCTGAACATTAAGCTAATAAACTATGCTATATAGCCTAAAAGTCACAAACTAATTAATCCTTCACAGACAATATTTACAGCTTATACCCATCGCATAGCTCTTCAACTGTGTAAGCCATCACACATGTTCACAAACACGCTGCAAAATACGGATTCAAAATCATCACTCTTTCAGCAGACAACACCTGCCACCAGTATGATGGGGGATGAGAAGCCCAATTGCATGATATCATTTAATGCTTCATCATCAATATAAAAGTTTCGCCAAACATCCAATAGGGAAGGCAATGGCCTAGTGGTATTATCACTAGACTATTAATCCAGAAACTGAGCTAATGTCTGGGGACCTAAGTCTGAATGCTGCCATGGCAGATGGTGGAATTTGAATTCAATTTAAAAAAATTTGGATTTAAGAACTTATTGATAACCATGAAATCATCGCCAATTGTCTGAAAAATCCATCTGGTTCACCAACACCTTTCTGCCATCCTCAACTGTGGGCTCCTGGCCCACAGCAATGTGATTGACTCCCAGTTGCCCTCTGAAATGGCCGAGCAAGTGATTCAGTTGTGCCAATCACTTTAACGTCTCAAAGAAATTAAACCAGATGGATCACTTGTCATCGACCTGCGTTCTGGAAAAGACAACAGCAGAAACAGCCCTATCAATACTGCAAAGTCCTTCTTACTAACATCTAGAGGCTAATGCCAGAATTGGGAGAGTTGTCTCACAGACTGGTGATGCAGCAGCCTAACAAAGTCATATGCATGGAGTCATACTGTATAGACAATGTCCCAGACGCACCATCACCATCCCTGGATATGTCCTGTCCCACTGGTAGGACAGACCCAGCAGAGGTGGCAGTACAGTGGTATACAGTTGGGAGGAAGTTGCTCTAGGAGTCCTCAACTATGACTCCAGACCCCTGAAGTCTCAGGGCTTCAAGTTAAGAAAACGTCCTGCTGATTACCACATATCATCCTCCTTTAGCTGATGAATCAGTACTCCTCCATGTTGAACAACGCTTAGAGGAAGCATTGAGGATGGCAGGGTCACAAAACGTACTCTGGGTGGGAGATTTCAATGTCCACCACCAAAAGTGGCTCGGCAGCAGTACTGCAGATCGAGCTGATCAGGTCCTAAAGGACATAGCTGCTAGACTGGGTCTGCGACAGGTGGTGAGGGAACCAACAAGAGGGAAAACACACTTGCTCTCATCCCCTACCAATCTGCCAGCTACATCTGTTCACAACAGTATCAGTAATGGTGACCACCGCCATAGTCCTTGTGGAGACAAAGTCCTGCCTTCACATTGAAAATAACCTCCATCGCGTTGTGTATCACTATCACCGTGCTAAATGAGACAGACTTTGCACAGATCTAGCAACTCAACACTTTTCCGAGTTGCTGTGGGCCATCAACAGCAGCAGAATTGTACTCCAGCACAATCTGTAACTCATAGCCAGGCATATCCCCTGCTCAACCATTACCATCAAGCCGGGGATCAACCCTGGTTCAATGGAGAGTGCAGGAGGGCATGCCAGGAGCAGCACCAGGCATACCTGAAGATGAGGTGTCAACCTGGTGAAGACACCAAACAGGACTACTTGCACGCTAAACAGATTGACAGAGCTAAGCGATCCCACAACCAATAGATCGGATCTAAGCTGATTAGTTCTCCCACATCCATTTGTGAATGGTGGTGGACAAGTAAGAAACTCATTGGAGGAGGAGGCTCCACAAATATCTCCATTCTCAATGATGGAAGAGCCCAACACATCGGTACAGGAGACAAGGCTAAAACATTCACAGCGATCTTCAGCCAGAAAGGTCAAGTAGTTGATCCATCTCAGTCTCCTCCAGTGGTCCCCAGCATTACAGATACCAGTCTTTAATCAATTCAATTCACTCCACGTGATATCAAGAAATGGTTGGAGATACTAGATATTGCAAAGGCGACTGGTCCTGACAACATTCTGGCAATAATAGGTCTTGTGGTCCAGAATTTGCCTCTCCTAGTCAAGCTGTTCCAGCACAGTTATAACACTGGCATCTACTGATCAACGTGAAAAATTGCCTAAGAATGTCCTGCACATAAAAAGCAGAACAAATCCAACCTGGCCAAATACCACCCCATCAGTAAAGTGATGGAAGGTGTCATCAACAGTGCTATCAAGCAGCACCTACTCAGCAATAATCTGCTCGGTGATGCTTAGTTTGAATTCTGCAAGGACCGCTCATCTCCTGACCTAATTACAGCCTTGCTTAAAACGTGGACTTAAGAGCTGAATTCCAGAAGTTTGGTGTGAATGACAGCCTTAACATCAAGACTGCATTTGACCAGGTGCAGCATCAAAGAGTCCGAGTAAAACTGGAATCAATGGGTTTCAGCGGGCAACCTCTATGGTGGTTGGTGCCATACCTGAGACATAGGAAGATAGTCATGGTTGTTGGAGGTCAATCATCTCAGCTCCAGGACATCGCTGCAGGTGTTCCTCAGGGTGGTGTCTTCCATCCAACCATCTTCAGCTGCTTCATCAATGACCTTCCCTCCATCACAAGGTCAGATGTGTGGATGTTCACCGATGATTGCACAATGCTCAACTCCATTCACGACTCCTCAGACACTTGTTCATGTTCAAATGCAACAAGATCTGGACAATATCCAGGCTTGTGCTTAGAACTGGCAAGTAGAATTCATGCCGTAAATGCCACACTGTCACCATCACCAATAAGAGACGGCCTTTGACATTCAACAGCATTACCATCACAAAATCCTCCACTATCAACAATCTGGGGGTTATCATTGACCAGAAACTCATCTGGACTCATCACATAAACACAATGGCAGGGCAGAGGCCAGGAATTCTGCGGCGAGTAACTCATCTCCTGACTCCCGAAAGCCTGTCCATCATCTAGAAAGTAGAAGTCAGGAATGTGTAGAATACTCCCAACTTGCCTGGATGAGGGCAGCCTCAACAACACTGAAGAGGTTTGACACCATCCAGGACATAGCAGTCCGCCTGATTGGCACAACATCCACAAGCATCCACTCCCTCCACCGTCAACACTCAGTAGTAGCAGTGTGTACTATCTACAAGACACCCTGCAGGAATTCACCAAAAATCTTCAGGCAGCATCTTCCAAACCCAAAACCACTTCCATCTAGAAGAGCAAGGGCAGCAGATATAGTGGAACACCATCATTTTCAAGTTCCCCTCCAAGCCACTCACCGTTCTGACTTTGACACATATCGCCATTCCTTCACTGTCACTGGGTCAAAATCCTGGATCTCCCTTCCTAATGGCATTGTGAGACACCCCACAGCAGGTGGACTGCAGCAGTTCAAGAAGGCAACTCACCATTGCCTTCTCAAGGGCAACTAGGGATGGGCAAGAAATGCTGGCCAAACAGTGGTGCCCACATCGCACAAATGAATGAAAACAAAATTACAAGGATTGTGATAGACACTTGTCACAGACAGAGCAGGTGACATAGAAGTATGTGGGCACTATGTCTTCCTTAATTATTCATAACTGTTCCTGATCTCTAATCCTACAAACCAATCCTTACTCACAGTTCCTAAAGTTTAACCACACATTCTCTCCTTTAGTGACTACACACAATGCACTCTATTCTTCCAGGTTTATCATTAAAGACCTGCAGGAGCAAGTTTCATCTCCCCCTTCCAGAGGAATGGAGAAGGACATAACGAAGAAGACACCGCTTAAATTACCACGACTATGCCAGCCAGAAGATTAGAGATTTGCCCAGAGTCAATATTGTGTCACACCAGGGACATGGAATCCCTCTATGTCACTGAGATAGGCCATACCAGCAATGGTCATACAGGAGTCTGCAATATTAGTTATGATTCTGAGTATGACTATGTCGTGTTAATCATTCACTGCTGAAATCTGTGGGACAGAGCTCCCAATTTTGGAAACTGAAAGAACTGTGAAATCTGTAAATCAGGAACAAAAACAGGAATTGCAGGAAAAGCTCAGCAGGTCTGGCAGCATTTGTGGAGAGAAATTAAGACTTAATGTTTTGGGTCAAGTGACCCTTCCTCAGAACTCAGAATAGAGCACTTCTGAAGAAGGGTCACTGGACCTGAAATGTCGACTCTGATTTCTGTCTACAGATGCTGTCAGACCTGCTGAGATTTTCCAGCAATCCCAATTTTGGAATATGTTAGCTGAAGAGAACTTTACAAGGATTAACTGAGCTAGTGTGTCCTTGTTTTTTCCAACTCCAGTTTCTAGGTTGATTCAGGGTAATTCATCAGTTTTTGTTGTTTCTAGCACTCAGTCATAGCAGTTTGCAACAACTGAGTGGTTTGTTAGGTCATTTCAGTGTGTAATTGTAAGTCATATGTAGCTTCAATTGGTTAAGGATGATAGATTTCCTTCCCTTAAGAACATTAGTGAGCTGATGTGATCTTGCAGTAATTATTATCCATGTTCGCAGAAATTACAGTAACTTAACATCTGTAAATATTTGTTGCTATTATTTATTCATCTGTTTATTCACTGTTTAATAAATTTGTTTGGCAGTTAAAACATAAATCAAGGTGGTTCTGATGCTGTGCAATTTCTTGAATATGTAAGTCAGTTCCAGCATCTTGTTTTGTTTTCTTTCCACTGTATTCTTAACGTACCCTCCTCTCAGTTCATGCCAATAGTCTTAGACTTACTTTCTCAGAATTCAAGTACAAATACGAAGTACAATGGGATCTGGGAGTGCTAGTCCAGGATTCTCTAAAGGTTAACTTGCAGGTTGAGTCCGTGATTAAGAAAGTGAATGGAATGTTGTCACTTATCTCAAGAGGGTTGGAATATAAAAGCAGCGATGTGCTTCTGAGACTTTATAAAGCTCTAGTTAGGCCCCATTTAGAATACTGTGTCCAATTTTGGGCCCCACACCTCAGGAAGGACATACTGGCACTGGAGCGTGTCCAGCGGAAATTCACACGGATGATCCCTGGAATGGTAGGCCTAATATACGATGAATGGCTGAGGATCCTGGGATTGTATTCATTAGAGTTTAGAAGGTTGAGGGGAGATCTAATAGAAACTTACAAGATAATGCATGGCTTAGAAAGGGTGGACGCTGGGAAGTTGTTTCCGTTAGGTGGGGATACTAGGACCCGTGGGCACAGCCTTAGAATTAGAGGGGGTCAATTTAGAACGGAAATGAGGAGACATTTCTTCAGCCAGAGAGTGGTGGGCCTGTGGAATTCATTGCCATGGAGCGCAGTGGAGGCCGGGACGTTGAATGTCTTCAAGGCAAAGATTGATAAATTCTTCATCTCGCAAGGAATCAAGGGCTACGGGGAGAGTGCGGGTAAGTGGAGTTGAAATGCCCATCAGCCATGATTAAATGACGGAGTTGACTCGATGGGCCGAATGGCCTTACTTCCACTCGTATGTCTTATGGTCTTATGGTCTTCATTTTCCTTCACAACGGGCTCAACTGACCCCAACATGCTTCTACTCCTCCTTCATGTTGACATACCCACTTTTCTTTTCCATCCCATTTCTTGTGACCAGTGTTCTCCCTCTTGAACTCAATTCAAGATTATATGCACAAAACCTTCCCTTAACTGAAGCCGATACTGTTCTCCCAGATTTCTTCTGTGATTCTAATTCACTTCTCTGTTTAATCTGGAATTATTCTCCATCCCATACTGGTAAGTGCCATGTTCCTGCAGTTTCTTACACTTGTGTACACCTTTATCACAAACCAACCATCTTGTACTCTCTTTGCTGTAAGGAGAGCATTTGTTTATTAAGGACTATTTTCTTCTCTGAATTGGCAAGTAATGAAGTTATAGTAAAAGCTATTTTAATTGTGATAGATTAATATTCAATGGCATATTACACTATCTACTATTACACTGTACTATGAGTGTACGATAGATATCCAAACAATCAGGGAGAGATAGAAGGGTAGATACAGGTGAAACTTTCAGAGAAGTGTAAAAACAACAGGCTATTAACAGTAGGGAATTTCAATTTCCTAAAAATTAACTGGGATAGACAAGGTATGAAAGCCTTAGAGGGTTGGGATATTTAGATTGTACCCAGGAAAGCTTTTTGAACCATTAAGAATTCAAGTGGAAAACTGTGGGTGGAGAAGATGTAGGTGAAGTTTTAAACGAGTTGTTTGCATTTGTATTAACAACATAGAAAACTGATGTAGGTACAGCAACCAATGAAGAGGACTGCGAGATACTTTAGCAGGTTATAAATGAGAGGGAGGAAGTACGAGCAGCTTAATATTTGCTAAGTGTCCAGGCCGAGAAGAGATTTATCTCAAGCTGCTGCGGGAGAGAAGAAAGGAGATTGCAAGGTCCCTGCAATTAATTTTCAAATCCGCTGTGGACACAGGACACAGTTTAGAAGGATAGCAGGGAATCTAATTGGAACCTATAGAATTCTAACAGCCTGGAAAGAATAGATAGGGGTAGGAAGGTTTTCCTGGTTAGCGAGTCCAGAACCAGGGAACATAATCTCAGGATTTGGAGTACATTTAGGGCAGAGATGAGGAAAAAAAAGTCTTCACTCGTAAGGTAATGAACCTGTGGAATTCCTTATCACTGAAGGCTGTAGATGCCAAGACACTGAATATATTCAAGAAACAGATAGGATTTTTTTTTTTGGATTTTAAAGGCCACAAGATGTATGGGAAGAAAGCAGGAATGTGTCAATAAAATGGAGGATCAGTTATGATTAGATTGAATGGTGGAGCAGACTTGAAGGGATGAATGGCCTGCTCCTGCTCCTAGTTTCTATGCTTCCATGTTTCAACTATCGAAAATGTCTTGGTTCCTGTGTAACTTGTAGCTTTCCCATGCTTTTGACACCCACCATGTAATTTCATCTCAACTTCTGCTACTTTCAGTCATGGGCTGATAGTATTTGACCAGGTCAGTCACAGATGCTGCCAGACCTGCTGTGTTTCTCCAGCAATTTCTCTTTTTGTTTGTTTAGATAGAGTGGGGTTGTTTTCCTTGGAGCAGAAGACACTGAAGGGGGGACATGATAGAGGTGTATGTTTCTATTGGGGAAAAGTGGGAATTGAGTTGGATGATCAGCTATGATCACAACAAATGGCAGAGCAAGTTCGATGGGTTGAATGGCCTACTCATGCTGTTATTTTCTATAAAATTATGACAGTATCGATAGAGTAGACAGCAATGAACTTTTACCCTTGGAGGAGGGACCAATGACCATGCGACATAGATCTAAAGCAGGAGGTTTAGAGAGGATATGAGGAAACATTTTTCACCCAGAGGGTGGTGGGATTTTGGAACTCACTGCCCGTGGGTGTAGTAGATGCAGAAATCTAACCTTTAAGAAATATTTAGATGTGAACTTGAGATGCCAAAGTTTACAAGCTACGGGCCAAGTGCTGGAAATGGGATTATAATAATTTGGTGGTTGTTTCTGACTGGCACAATTGATCAAAGGGCCTTTTTCTGTGCTGTAGAACTACACTATTTGTACACTTTTGCAGATGGCTTCCTGGAATTTTTAGTGATGAACTATTTTTATTGAAAGCTGGAGACTTTCTGTGACTACTGTTTCTAGTAAGGTTCATATTTGAGAAGGAAACTGCCATCCTTACCTGGTCTGGCCTACATGTCTCTGCAGACCCACAGCAGTGTGGTTGGCTCTTAACTGCCCTCTGAAATGGTTAAGCAAGCCATTCAGTTGGATTTTTGCTTGAAAACAAAACAGGAATGAAGCTGGACAGACCACCTGGCATCAACTAGAAGGAGGCATATGGCAGGTATAGACAGTTGGGATCAAGCGAATTCCTCAAGGAGTATAATGGCAGTAGGAGTATAGACAAGAGGGAAAACAGGAGGTCAAAAAGGGGACATGAGATACCTTTGGCAAATAGCATTAAGGAGAATCCAAAGAGATTCTACAAATACGTTAAAGGCAAAAGAGTAACTGGGGAGAGAATAGGGGCCCTTAAAAATCAACAAGGCCATCTATGTGTGAACCACAGGAAATGGGTGAAATACTAAACTATTTCACATCAGTATTTTCTGTGAAGAAGGTAATGGAAGCTAGAGAACTTAGAGAAACAGATAGTGAAATCTTGAAAAGTGTCCATATTTCAGAAGAGGAGTTGCTGTACATCTTAATAAAGGTGAATAAAACCCCAGGTTCTGATCAAGTGTATCCGAGAATTTTTTGGGAAGCCACAGAAGTGATTAATGGGCCCCTTGCCGAGGTATTTTGTACCGTCAATAGTCACAGGTAAGGTGCCGGAAGACTGGAGGGTGCTTAATGTGATGCCATTATTTAAGAAAAGTGGCAAGGAAAAGATAGGGAGCTATAGACCGGTGACCCTGATATCAGTGGTGGGTAAGCTAAAGAAGGAGATTCTGAGGGGCAGAATTTGCATATATTTGGAAAGGTAAGGACTGATTAGGGAATGTCAACATGGCTTTGTGCATGGTATGTTGTGTCTTCCAAACTTGATTGAGTTTTTTGAAGTGGCAAAGAAAATTGATGAAGGCAGAGGTGTGGACATTGCCTATATGGACTTCAGCAAGGTGTTTGACAAAGCGAGGGGGGAAAGATTTAAAAGGGACCTAAAGGGCAACTTTTGAACAAGATGATATAGAGTGAGAGGATGTAGGTTCAAAACTGAGCTGAAGAGAAAATTCTTCTCTCAGAGAGTTGTAAATCTGTGGACCTCACTGCCCCAGAGTGTAGTGGAGGCAGAATAAATCAACAGATTTAAGAAAGAAATAGACATGTTTCTGATGAAAAGCGGGGTAAAGGGCTATGAGGAGCAGCCAGGAGGGTAGAGTTGAGACCAGGATAAGATCAGCCATGATCACGTTAAATGGTGGAGTGGGCTCCGAGGGCTGAATTGCCTACTCCTGCTCCTAATTCCTATCTTCTTATGTTCCTATACTGCGGCTATAAGAGCAGGTCAGAAGTTAGGAATCTCATTTCCTGACTGCCCACCCACAAGGTACAAGTTTGGAGTGTGATGGAAAAATTCCCACTAACCTGGATGGGTGTAGTTCCAACAATTCTCAGAAACCCTGACTCCATGGAGACAGTAAGGATTGCCGATGCCGGAAGCTCACTTCAATAAACATGGAGCTGGCAAAGCAAAGCAGGTCAGACTGCATCTGAGGAGCAGGGAAGTCAATGTTTCCCCCTGAAACCCTTCTTCCAAAAGAAGGGTTTCAGCCTAAAAAATTGATTTCACTGCCCCTCGGATGCAGTCTGACCTGCTGTGCTTTGCCAGGTTCACAAGTTTGACATCATGTCGGACAAAGTCTCCCACTCGATTGGCATCCTAACTACCTACATTCGATTCCTCCACCACCAATGCTCAGTACTAGCAGTGTGTGCATCTACAAGGTGAATTGCAAAAATTTACCAAGGCTCCGTAGATTGCTCCTTTCAAACCCACAGCCACTGATATTTAGTAGGACAAGGGCAACAAATGCATGGAAACACAATCACCTGAAATTTCCCTTTTAATCCACTCATCATCCTAACTTGGAAAAATATCAGTGTTCCTTCAGTGTCACTGGGTCAAAAACCTGGAACTTCTTCCCTAACTGCATTATAGCTGTACTTACACCAAATGAACTGCAGCCGTTCAAGAAGGCAGCTCACCACTTTCTTCTCAAGGACAACTAGGGATAGGGAAAAGATGCTGGCCCAATCAGTGATGCCAACATCACATGAATGAATGAAATAGTTGGCCTTATACCTACTGAGCACTGGGATCATGTACCTTCAAAGTGGTGTGAATAATAGAATTTGCTGTACCTAGTGAAATAATTGGATGAATGTGCAGCTAAAAAGTAGCTTCTTCTTCAAGAAATATGAAACATCATAAATATGTAAAATTGGGTGCATGTGTGTGTGTATGCATTAACATGTTAACCATTCAATGCCCATCGTACCTTGATGTTGACCTCAAGCAGTGTCTTCTTTTAGGTTTTAAGGACACAATTGACACTTTTTCGATGTCTTATTGACAATACTCATAATGCTGGTCTACAGCGCCATAAGTGTTGCCCCAACACATTTGTGTACATGTACGTACTGAATGCACAATAGACCTCAGGTCTCAGTGCCCATCATGGTTGCTTGCTCATTTTTGATGTTTTTCAGCAATATTACTGCAATATGATCCTCATTATGTTTAATATTAGAACCGAATATTATTTTTGTAGCATTTTGCGAAGAAATTTGAATGTTTTACTTTACCTTCAGCAAGACATTCAAAATTTGAAATGAAGTAATAGCTAATCTATAGCAGTAGGAAGCTCAGGACTGTGAACAGTGCAGGATTTTGTACATTCCCTCATAAACAGTGCATTCTAAAATACCGGTCTGCTGACAAATCCAGGTCCACGGATACCTGCCGGCTCTTTTCATAAACGGTGTAGGCCATGTAAGTCTTGAGGTTTAGGCCTACATTTTCTGTGCAGTAGTCATACAAAACAAGAATTGAGGTGGAACAGAATTTGAATTGTATCTACTCCCATACCACAGTTTTGTCACATTTCAAGTATAATTATATCAGTATTATTAATTTTATCCTTCCTAAGACTCCCAATCTACCAAATAGAACTAATGGCTGCAAAAGTCAGAGCAGATTCCTGCAAGATAAAGGAACTAAATTACGCTGCATTAAAGGTCATATTCATTATTTAAAGGATTTGGAAAATGTTCTCAGATATATACCTTTGAATTTAATGATGAGGTAATGGTTTCTTCATCAGAGATAGCTATGTTGATCATTCCTGAGGAAGAAATGTCATAATTCATACACTATCGATACAAAAGTCATAATTAGCTTTCATGCAAATCCAAATTATTTGACATCAGTGCAACATTGAGACTGCCAGCATTAAAACAACTGCACTTCAAAATTCAGTCATAATTGTGATGCACTAGGGTCATGCTGCGGATCTAGTAAGGCACTACACAAATACTATAATAAATTCTTCCTTAGACCATAGTTCAAAGTGCCTCAGGTATTTGCTAAATAAAACAATTTGGATAACTAGAATAAAGAAGTCATGAATAGATTATGATCAGTCATGTGAATAGAAATATTTGTAGTATTAGATTGAAGACACTGAAATGTTCCAAATATAAGAATAGTACATTTTAACAGAGTAAAAGTCAGAGCAGAATAAAACAGTAATTTGTTTGATTCACTTTTAAATCTATTTTATAGCTTATCAAAAAGATTGTTATATAGAGATTCTACCTTTTCTGGTGAAATGCCAACTTTAGCTATAATTTACAGCCAAGTGCTTTGCAGTAAGGGACTGTGGGATGGCAGGTCGATTTAATTGTTAAAACTTCAAGCAGAATCTTCATGTCATCAGCTGGGAACCCACTACCTTCTATACCCCTGCTCGAATTTGTTTTCCAAATTGCCCAAGGCCACGGATACATTCTCATAAAGGTTAGAGCCCATCACCGAACTTCCCCAACTGGGAACACAAGGACAGATGTGTTGGCAAAGCAGGGCACCCACTAAGGAGAACCACAGCAGCCCCCTGTCACTGTGCAACGCTGAGTTAAAACAAATACAGGAGGGAATGATCCCCATCTTGTAAAGCAAGTGGGAGGACAAGTTAAGTACGAAGGAAGTACCTGTTCTCAAGGATGGATGGTACGTGGCACCGGTCTAGGACTGAAATCAAAGCCACAATGTTCAGGGTCGTCAAGGGACAGAAGCCACAACTGGCAATTAAAGGATGGTGTCAATGAAGAAATGGGAAAAGACATAAAACACTACGTCGAGAATCATATCATCTGCGCCCAGAATGATCCAGACATCTATGCCAATAAAGGACAGGTAAGGCACTACTAGGCCATTAGCAGGGTCATGGGCTAACCTCTAAACAGATTACATCACCCCCTACCACCATGTACTGCAGGAGATAAGTATATCCTGGTCATCATGGACATTTTTAGCAAATGGGTAAAGGAGTTTCCCACTCAAATGAACATGGCTAGAATTGCAGCAGAAATCTTAACTCAGCACGTTTTACAAAATAGAGTCTTTCCTGTAGTATAGATTTGGGTTGCCTTGACCTCAGGAGTCCTGGAGCTGTGAATTGAACTAAATTGGACATTGTCTTAATTTTTAAAATTTTTATGCACACAATTTCAGTTATTAAAATGGCACCAGATTATGGCAGCTTAAACATTTTTCACGATAGTTTATTTTGTCAAAATACAAATGACAATAAATTATTATTCTATTCTATGCTGTATACAGAATTTTGCTAGTAACAGGAAAAACTGAGTGGTACCATGTTAATCAATTAGAGGCTATGTCGGCCAAAGCAACAGACTTAGGAACTGAACCACAGATAGCTCCACCAAATCCAGCCTTAGTGCACATCAGCCCTGAAATGGAAGGGATGGCTAGAGTCAGTCCGCCCAAGAAAGTGTCTCATGAGATGCTCTAGCCCCGAACAGAGATAACCACTTTACAAAGGCTGTCATTTTGACTCTCACACCAAGATTTGGCGGAGGAGCATCTATGCAGGGGGCCCAATTCTCTCAGTTCTGAGGAAGGGTCACTAAACCCAAAATGTGAACTCTGATTTTTTTTTTTTATCTTCGCAGATGCTGCCTGACGTGATGAGCATTTCCAGCAACTTCTGTTTTTGGGCCCAATTTTCTCTCTCTGTCTCTCGCTCACACACGCACACACACAAATTTTTATGTTATTTTTAAACTTATTTTTAAGTTATGAACTTTGTCTTTATAAGTGGATTTGCCAGTTTGTTATATGTACCACAAGGATGAGAGAGAGTGATGGACATGTTCATCACTTGCAATCTCTCTTAGAGTTGTATATTTGACAGTAGATTAATCCTGAATGCAACCCTAAAAGCTTCGTCAATTATTCAGCATTTTGCAGGATATTTTTTCGTAACTGGTTGTATTTCAATTGAATCCATATATTTAAGAGACAACAGACACCGGAGAATTCATGGGCTCCTGTTTGAGTTTACCTCAGTATTCTTTGTTATCTGCATTGGATATTTGGATTGGAAAAATGGAATTAACACAGTGCTCTACCCCTTTCTGTTCACACATCTGGTAAATATGAAGCAAGGTGTATGACAATTAAATAACAGTGTGATTTTGGGTCTGGCATTGTATAACTTAACTAATTCAGAGCCATCAATTAAAAGTGGGCTCTGTATGACTCAAATCTTTATATTCCTTCTAGTTATTTTGAAAAACTATGGACTGGATCTTAACAATATTTTGGTGGTGTCATTTTGTCACGTTTCAGGGAGGGTTTCTCTCTACAAAGCTGAGTAAGTTTGTTCATGCTATTGTCCCAAACGCAGCTAATGAACTACCTACTCCACCCTTATGGCAATCCTCTCATTTCATTCTAGCCCAACTCCACTGAAGACAATAGCTTGAAGACTTGCCCAGAACAGGCTCATCATCTATGGTGCTGGCACCAAATTTAAAAGGACATTGAAAAACATAGGCAAGCTCTGGCAGTCCAAGCCCACCCTGCAAGGTTTGTGACAGGATAAAGAAGGGGAAATTGATGCACCATTTTGTGGACAGGGACCTGGATGACCTGTTGGATGGGGAGGCGAAGAGGTTGCTATTCACCTCTCCCAGAAGGCCATGACACCAGATCCTGCCAGCCTGGCCTGAATTTTCCACCGAATCAGTGCGATCTCAGCCATTGCAGGAACGTCCGGAAGTCTCAGGAAGAAGGTAAGTGGCCTTCTCTGCTCTGCCAGGGTGAGTGCCACCATTTTTGCTCTGCCATGTCTGCCCACCTTCCAGCAAGGCTTATGCTCTACCATTCTCATTGTTGCCTGTGATATTTTCCCTCACTCAGTCTCAAAAACCCAGTTGCTCCATAATATTAATCCTGCAGGGCCTACGTGCTGCCTGCTCACCCACCTGAGGCACCTTACCCCCTTTCTCCAACTGCAACTAGGCCAAAAAACTGTGTCACACGCTTGGATCTTATTCAAACCCTCCCTTTCTCTCATTCTAGGGGAACAGCCCATAATAATACAACAGGAGCAAAGACAGCTGGTTGGCTGCCTGACATCTAGCTCCTCACTACTGACAAGATGAGGGTCAGGATGCTGACTGTTTTGAAACCCTTGGACAAGTATCAGAGACTGCCTTTAACTTAGCCTGCAGGGCCCCCCGATAGAAGGGTGCCTCCTTCAATGTGAGTGAACACTAACACACCTCCAACTTCAAAATATGGCTATTTGCTTGAAGCACATACATTCCATTAAGCAGGTAAGATGTTTGAGCTTAGGACACTACCCTGAGGGACTCCTGTAGGGATGTTCTAGGGCTGAGATGATTGATCTCCTACAACTACAACTGTCTTCCTTTATCCTAGAAAAAGCTCCATTGCCTTCAATGTTTCTTGGGATCCTTGATGTAATACTCAGTCAAGTATTGCTTTAAGAGCAGTCACTTTAATCTCACCTCAGGAACCCCATTTGCCCTTGATTGGACTAAAACTGTATCGAAATCTAGAGATGGGTGGTTGTGATGGAAACAACATCAGCAGGCTGGTTATTGGTAAATGATGTAATATCTACAAATATAGAAACAAATCAATTTGGAACATAAGTAGACCACTCAAACTCTTAAACTTGCAACTCCATTCAATAAGATCATGGCTAATCTGTTTGTTCTACATTCCCACCAATCACAATAACCTTTCACCCTCTTGTTGGCCAAGAATCTATCTGTGTCAGCCTTTAAGAGATTCAAAGGTGCTGCTTCCACTGCCTTTCAAGGAAGAGAGTTCCAAAGACTCATGATCTTCTGTGAGAAAATATTTCTCCCTGATCTCTGTCTGAAATGGCCAAGTCTTTAATTTTTTTCAGTACTAGAAAAGAGGAAAGAAGCAGGATGAATCTTTTCGCATGCACCATGGCAAGATTCCTTAAAATCTTGTATGTTTCAATCAACTCTGCTGTTACTGTTCTAAAGTGCAGCAGATTCAAGCCCAGGCTGTTCAACCTTTCCTCATAAGGCAATCCACACATGTCAGGGTATTAATCTGATAAACCTTTTCTGAACTGCTTCCAATGTATTTACATCTCTCTCTAAATGTGGTAAATACTTCATTTAGTATCTAAAATAAAATGTCACTCGTGCCCTGAATAACTGAAGCATATAACCTGCCTACTATTGTACTCAATTCTTCTCAGAATGAAAGTTATCATTCTACTGGCATTTCTAATTACTTGCTGTACCTGCATACTAAACCTTTGCAACTCATGCAGCAGAATGTCCAGATCTCTTAACATCTCAGAGTTTTGCAATCTCTTGCTATTCAGATGCTTTAATTTATTTTCCTTGCCAAAACAGACAAATTCACATCTTCATTATAATTCTGCATTATAGTTATATTCCTTTGCTCTGCTTTATGTCACCTTCATGGCTGACATTCCTACCTATGTTTGTGTCATCAGCAAATTTAGCCACCATACCTTCAGCTCTTTCATCTAAGTCACTTACACAAATTCTAAGAATTTGAGGCCCCAACACCAATTCCTGTGGCGCAACAATTATTAGGTATGGCCAACCACAAAATGACACATTTATGCCAACACTGTTTCCTGTTACCCAGCCAGTCTTTTATCCATGTCAATATGTTACCCCATGCACCATGAGCTCTTATTTTCTGCATTAACCTTTGATATGGCACTTCACCAAATTCCTCCTGGAAATCTAAGAACAGCACATTCACTGGTTCCTCTTTGACCACAACTCATGCTACTCCTTCAAATAACTCCAAGAAATGGTTAAATATAATTACCCTTTCACAAGATCAGGTTGACCCTCCCAGAATACCTTGAACTCTTCTAAATGCCCTGTTACAACATCTTTAATAATAGTTTCCAACATCTGCCCACTGATAGATGCTAAACCAACTGGTCAGTATTTTCCTGCTTTCTGACCTACCCTTTTTGAATAAAAAAGATACACCTGCTATTTTCCAATCTCATGGAACATTTTCTGAATCAGGGAAATTTTGGAAAATTAGAATTAATGCATCAACTATCCGCATCTTTTAAGAATCTGGGGTAAAGTCCATCCATCACTTCGCTGATGATTGAAATTAGACCAATTAGGTGGTAATTGGCTAAAATGATTTGCCTTGTTACTTGTGAACTGGACCTGCTTTGGGCAATTTTCCATCTTGCCAGGTAGATGCCAGTGTGATAGTTGTACTGGGATAGCTTGGCAAGGAGAAGTACAAGCTTTCAGCATTCACAGTGGAATGCTACCAAGGTTGATAGCTTTTGCAGTACCCAGTGCACTCATCTGTTTCTTGATGTCAAATGGAGTAAAGTGAGTCAACTGAAATGTGACATCAGAGTTGCTAAGATGGATCGGTCTGTCATGCTTTTGCTTCCTACTGTGTGTCATTGGCAGCATATTGAAAGTTGGAGTAGAATAATTTTGTTCAGCAGTTTCAAGAAAACTGCTTAATGGCTGTATACTGTGTAATTTCGCTCATCACAAATAACCTTTAACCAGCAACAACCCATTTGATGTACTGACTGCAGAAAACAACAACATTTCTGATCATGGTTAGAGATAGCCAGAACTGCAGACGCTGAAGTCAGGGACAACGCAGTATGGAGACAACAAGGCGTAGACCATCAGAGGAGCAGGAAAGCTGACGTTTCGGGTCTGGACCCTTCTTCAAAAATGGGGGAGGGGAAGGGGATTCTGAAATAAATAGAGAGAGAGTGGGAGGCAGATGGAAGATGGATAAAGGAGCAGATAGGTGGAGAAGAGACAGACAGGTCAAGGAGGTGGGGTTGGAGCCAGTAAAGGTGAGTGTAGGTGGGGAGTTAGGTTGGGGGTTGGTCAGTCCAGAGAAGACGGTCAGGTCAAGGAAGCGGGGATGAGGCTGGTAGGTAGGAGGTGGGGGTGGCGGTTGAGGTGGGAGGAGTGGATAGGTGGGAGAAAGGACGGACAGGTTGGGAGGGCGGGGACGAGCTGGGCTGGTTTTGGGATGTGGTCGGGGGCAGGGAGCTTTTGAAGCTTGTGAAGTCCACATTGATACCGTTGGGCTGCAGGGTTCCCAAGCGAAATATGAGGAGCTGTTCCTGCAACCTTCGGGTGGCATCATTGTGGCACTGGAGGAGGCCCAGGATGGGCACGTCATCCAAGGAGTGGGAGGGGGCATTCAAGTGGTACGCGACTGGGAGGTGCAGTCGTTTGTCACAAACTGAGCATGGGTGTTCCACAAAGCGGTCTCCAAGCCTCCGCTTGGTTTCCCCGATGTAGAGGAGGCCACATCGGGAACAGCAGATACAATATACCACATTAGCAGATGTGCAGGTGAACACCTGTTTGATGTAGAAGGTTTTCCAGTCGCGAACCACTTCAACTCCCCCTCCCGCGCCTTGGACGACATGTCCATCCTGGGCCTCCTTCAGTACTACAACGATGCCACCCAAAGGTTGCAGGAACAGCACCTCATATTCCACTGGGAACCCTGCAGCCCAATGGTATCAATGTGGACTTCAAAAGCTTCAAAATCTCCCCGCCCCTGACCACATCCCAAAACCAGCCCAGCTCATCCCCGCCTCCTTAATCTATCTGTCCTTTCTCCCACTTATCCACTCCTCCCACCTCAACACCCCCCACACCTCCTACCTACCAGCCTCATCCCTGCCTCCTTGACCTGTCTGTCTTCCCTGGACTGACCTATCCCCACCCTAACTCCCCACCTACACTCACCTTTACTGGCTCCATCCCGCCTCCTTGACCTGTCCGTCTCCTCTCCACCTATCTGCTCCTTTTTCCATCTTCTATCCACCTCCCCCTCTCCCTCTATTTATTTCAGAATCTCCTTCCCCTCCCCCATTTCTGAAGAAGGGTCCAGACCCGAAACATCAGCCTTCCTGCTCCCCTGCTGCTGCTTGGCCTGCTGTGTTCATCCAGCTCTACACCTTGTTATCTCAGATTCTCCAGCATCGGCAGTTCCTACTATCTCTGAACACAGTATGGAGCTGGGGAAGATCTTCTGAAGAAAGGTCCCAACCCAAAACATCAACTTTCCTGCTCCTCTGATGCTGCCTGGCCTGCTGTGTTCCTCCAGCTCCACACTGCATTGTCTTCAACATTTCTGATCATGAATAGTTTATGGATGACTTAATAACAATGTGGAGGCCAGCCAGGTTGTTTAAATGATTTATGCAAGGTTTGGCAGATATGATGAGTAAAAGGCATTGAATTGTTCAAGCAGTCATTGCTGAAACAGACTTCGCAGGCTGAATGGCCTATTCTTATTCCTATGTTCCTTTGTTCATGTCTTCAGCAGCCATTCAGATTTTAAGGCATACAGTGTGCCTCAGGCATTCAGCTACCTCAATCTCAGTAATGAATGCAAGGGCTGGGAGCTCCCTTGGAAGTTATACACTATGCCACTTAGGACCCTGAGTTGCTTTTAAATAGAGTGGCTGCCTGCATTGTGAATGATTGGAATAGACATTGAATTAGAAGTTGCAATAATAGATGTAAAAAAATCTCAAGAACTTTGCCTCCAGATCTCCACGTCTGCTATATCCTTGCCCTCCTGACCTGGTTCCCATGATAGTACCTAGTACATAACATACATTAAACGACTCCTTGCTGCCTGCTGTTACCTAGCATGCAGCTCTATTGCTTTTGGGAATAGAATGTGTAGAATGGAATCACTAAGAAGAAGGCTATTTGCCCATCTAGTCTGTATGGCTCTTTCAAAGTGCAAGATGCTTCTGGAATGCCAGTAAATGATACAAATGACTAACCAGAATTTATCTTAAAAGATATATTCATTTGAATGGAGGTAAATGTAGTGCCCCAGCAGTGCACACTCAAGCCAGTGTTATCAGCTGTTTATTTTTACGCCAGCAATTCAATTCTGTCCATTCTACTATGTTGTGCTGCACAATATATTGTAATATTTTTTGATATTGCCTTCAGCTGATTTTCAAAATCACTCTCAGCAGAGTCTTTCTAACTCTTTTTTATGTAAATTGGGTATTCACACACGTTACATTGCAAAATAAAATAGCTAAAGAGCAACCAGTCATTTTGACCAATAATTTAAATACAGATTTACAATTGCAAGAGAACATTTTTTTCTCCTTTTTCATTTTCTGTGCAATTATGAATTTTCTTTCCTTTTAATTTCAGGCTTCATTGAGTGTTCATTGCTATATCCTAGGACTCTACTAGACTGATGTGCCTCTGCGGCTAAGTAACAATGTTAAGGATGGTGTCAAGTAGAAAGGAAATTTATACAGTGCTGCAAATATTAGAAGCAATCCAGAAGATTGGGAACATTTTAGAAACCAACAGAGCATGACTAAAAAGAATTAAATGGGAAAAAAGTAGTAATCTAAGGTAAGCTTTGAGAAATATAACAATAGATAGGAAGAGCTTCTATAAATAAATAAAATAGAGAATAACTAAAGTACCTGTTGGTCCCTTGGAGGATGAAGCTGGGAAGTTAATAAACAAGGAAGTGGCTTAGGTTTTGAACACATATTTAGTGTCTGTCTTTTATCATAAAGACACTAAAAGCATATCCCAATGATGGTAGGACATCAAGAGGCAAAAGAGAGGAAGAAACTTAAAACAATCACCATCACAAGATCACCAAAGTACTAGGAAAACTAATGGGACTAAAGACTGATATGCCCTCTGGACCTGATGGTCTGCATCCTAGGATCAGCAGAGGTACTGTTGATTGGATGGTAATGTTCCAAAATTCCTTAGATTCTACGAAGGTCTCAGCTGATTGGAAAACCCCAAATGTAATAAAATAAAGAAAGAACAGCAAGTGCTGAAGGTCTGAAACAAACAAAAACTGAAATTGCTGGAGAAACTCAGGAGGTCTGGCAGCAGCTGTAGAGAGAGAGAAACATAGTTAATGTTTCAAGTCTAGTGACTCTTCTTCAGTACTCTCAAAAGTAATGACCCAGATCAAGTAGGTAGGTAGGCAACAAAAATACAACTATATTTATATGGCAGATCTGACATAATGAAAACTTACCAAGACACTGAAAGGAGCATTATAAAACACCAAGCCACATGAGGAGATATTAGGTTAGACAACCAAAAGCTTGTTCAAACAAGTAGGCTTTAAGATGCATTTTAAAAGTGTGAGTGAAGTACAGAAACAGAGCAGGAAGGAATTCTAGGGTTTGAGATCTATAGATGCATGAATGCATGGCTGCCAATTTTGCAAATGCGAAAGAGGTCAGAATTAGAAAAATGCTGACATCTCAGAGGGCAATGGGGTTAGAAGCGATTATAAACAGAATAAAGGGCAAGGTATTGAGGAGTTTGGATATTGGAACGGGAATTTTAAAATCTAAACATTGTATGATCAGGAACCAATAGAGATCAGTGAGTACAGGGATGGTAGGGAATGGGTTTTACTCTGAGTTAAGACATGGAATGACCATGATAAATTTGCACTCAGCATTTCAGGGATGTTTTTACTGAAGACCTGAAACTCTGTTAATCCATTCTCCCAGAAACACTGTCATTTCACTTCACCTGCCAACAATTCAAAGGTTAAATAAAAACAGATCTGTAAGATCCCAACAATAAAATGTGATTTACTTACATCAGAGAATATAAATCAGGCTTCCCAGACATCAATGGCTTTAGTGTCAAACAATGTGGTTACTGTTCTCAAAACCAATATGCACTAATGAATGAATGGCACTGATTTAGCTCACACATATGAACAATAATATTCTTCTAGATGGTACAAAATCATTGCCTGGTTAGCACTACTACGTAATTTGGAATTGGTTCAAACCAAGCAAAGCATACAGTCAGAGTAGAATCTTTGTTAGCAAGTATCTATTAGCATATTTTCATTTGATCTCGAGTTGAGGTTCAAACCATACATCTTATTAATCACCAAGCTTGTTTTGTTTTGTTCACTTCTCTCATCTCGGTCCCATTATTAATGAAACCCTCATTCATGACTTTATCACTTTCAGACTCAACTCCATCAACAGTATCCTCAACTATCCTTTGATCTCTACCTTACTTAAATGACAAATCATCCAAAACTCCACAGCCTTGAGATATTTCATCTTGCTATCCTCTTGCTTCTTTCTTCATGGGATGTGAGCATCATTGGCTGGGCCAACATTTATTGCCAACCTCTAGTTGCTTTTAAGAAAGACATGGTGAGTTGGCTCATTGAACCATTCCAATCCATTTGCTGTAATAGACCTACAATATCTTTAGGGACAGAGTTCCAGGATTTTGACCCAGCAAACTTAAAGAAGGGCAATTACTCTTGCCTTTCCAAGTCTGTAGTGGCTCCCTCTTCACACTACATTGCATTAAAATCCTTTGTTCTAATTGCTCGTGATTTTACCATTGTGCTCCCTGCTATTTATACTATCTTATCCAATGCCTCCACTCTCCTAACTCTGGCATCCTTTTACATTTCTCACATTCTCTACTCCACCTTCAGTGACAGAGACTTCAACCATCTTGTTCTTAAATATACTCCTAAAATTCAGCAGATTCGTTACTTATCTCCCTGCTGTCAAACATTTCCTCAACTTTCATGACCAGCATTTGGTATCTTCCCCAAACAACTGCCCTGTCACTGTATTGTCTGAAGGAAATACCTTAGGCTATTTTCTACATTAAAGGTATCATATGAATAGAAATTGCTGCTGTCATTTAGAGGTGATATAAGCTAAAAAGTACTCAATCTACCTTATGTTTTTCAAATAGATTTCTAAAATTTAAGAAACCAGAAATTAAATGACCCAACTCAGTTTACCTGGTCCATTCCATGATCTCACAATTGTCTGTGCAAAATGTCCCTCAGCCATATTGACAAAACACAAATAAGAGATCCAGACCCAAACAGGTATTAGGCATTTTGCATTTAGGAATGGAGGATTAGAATTATAGTATCCCTACAGTATGGACGCAGGCCATTCAGCCCGTGAAATCCACACTGACGCTTTAAAGAGCATCCCACCAAGACCCAGCACCTTCACCTTGTCCCTGTAACCCCGCTTTAACCATGGCTAATCCACCTAGAATGCACATCCCTGGACACCATGGGCAATTTAACATCGCCAATCCACCTAACCTGTACATCTTTGGACTAAGGAAGAAAACTGGAGCACCTAAAGGAAAGCCGGGTGGATACAGGGAGAATGTGCAAACTCCACATAGACAGTCGCCCAAGGGTGGAATCGAACCCAGGCCCCTGGCACTGTGAGGCAGCAGTGCTAACCACTGAGTCAACATATTAAGTCACTGTGCTACCCTTAGACCTGGTTTGTAGACCCCTTTGTAAAATTTGGCAAGATAGTCAGGCTGTCATTCATTTTAATGTGAAGCTGATCGTTTGTGCCATTGAACTGCCTAGAAATGTCTCACAGGCATGTGCAGTTTGTTTGTCTTGTGTAAGTGAGGTTTCATATTTCAATGTAGGGCTCATTCCATGTGAACTGTCCAGGATCATGCCATACAAACTAATCCTGTATTTCCTTGTTACTAATCCTTAAACCAGTGAAAGTAATGGCCTCAATTATAACCTCCTCCTGACAGGCAGAGGCGTGTCTTAAAATGTTCGACTTGAGTAACTGGAACTCATTTATAGTGGCAATTTAAACCTGAACATAATACCTGCTAAAATTTCAAGAGAAAATACTTAGCATGCAAAAGACATGCCCAATAATAACATTGGCACCATGATGTATTTTTAATCTCAGGAGAAATATCATTGCCCAGTAAAGGCACAGGTATAACTTTCTCTACTGTTAAGTTCTTTGAGCAACAAGAGGAATCAGAGTGCTTCCTCCAGACCTCACAAGGAAGCTGAAATAACTCTACAGAGGACGGTATCCCATCACCAAGTCACCCTTTATTTACATGTGGAGAGTCCTTGACACTAATCCAGCTCTCTCAGAGGCAGATCTCAGAGCAAACATGATATCTGACACTCCTGTTTATATCTGTCAGCCAAGGCTCCCTGACTGAACCAGACTAACAGCCACAATCAGGAAAATCATTTTCTATGAGATACAGCTAGCTGATCTCATTGCAAACACTACAGGAGACTTTAAACTTGCCAGCTCCAACTTCCATGAGCAGGTATTCCTTCTCAATAGCAACCGTGAGTTTTCCTCCATTACCATTCCAACCATAACCTGTACTCCCGCCTCTCATTGCAGCCCTCCCTACTCCGTCCCACCAAAGCCCCAGCCCCAACCGACTGGCCCCCTGTAAAATTTTAAGCACTTGGTCCAGCTAAATGCACCAATGTTCATGCAGAATTGTTTAAATATGACTCTACCATTAGAGTGACAGGGCATTCATGATCCGTCCACATACCCACCTTTGCTGTGTGTTACCACACTTCCAGGTTCCTTCATACGCCTCTTGTCACCATATTAATACCAAGAATTTGACAATTTACCTTCTCAAAATCTGTGATGACTTTGTAAAAATTCAGCACAAATGTAATAAAAATAAGCATGGGGCTGGATGAACACAGCAGGTCAAGCAGCATCATAGGAGCAGGAAAACTCGACGTTTCGGGCCTAAACCCTTCATCAGATTTCTGATGAAGGGTTTA
>JAHRHZ010000074.1:2546848-2614480 GCA_024137785.1 Ginglymostoma cirratum | reverse complement strand
GCCCGAAACGTCGAGTTTCCTGCTCCTATGATGCTGCTTGACCTGCTGTGTTCATCCAGCCCCATGCTTGTTATCTCGGATTCTCCAGCATCTGCAGTACCTTTTATCTCTGTAATAAAAATAATTCCACTTCAGTAACTCTGATTTAAATTAATGACAACTTTTCATATTGAATACAACGAATCGGGTTACGAATAATTTAGAGTGTTGTAAAAGGCACTCCAGAAGATTCCATGACTAATCCAAACTAATTAAATGCCCTGTAATTTACAATCAGGTAGTCTCCTGAAGAATGATGTTTCATCAACCTTATTTGGCCTGCACACAACGTGGAAAGGACAGAAAATGAAACTGGCACAATGATGTTTGTTTGGAGAATAAATGAGAGAGATTAAATGCCCATTACATCAGCACAATTGCAAAAGCTGACATATTGTGATATCTTCTAGATAGAAATAGTTTCTAAAGATAATAAAATAAAACATTTGACATACTCATCAATTAAAATTGTTGTGGTCAATGTGGAACAACCTCCCCAACTAATCATTTATTTTGCTACCTTGCAAAGTTAAAACAATCGTCCAGAAGCGTTATCATAGTTGAAACAAATAAGCTGATTTTGTATAAAGCATGGTCATCTTTCCTCATTGTGAAACATTTAACACGTCAATCTTGCTCAACAAAACTACATCCTCAGAAATGACTGGCTAATCCTTCCTGTTTCATCGGATTCTCAGAAATATTAACCACCATAATATGTGTCAAGAAGTGAATCCAGACGCCTCAAGTTCAAGACCATATTAATAAATCCACAAGTGTTCTGGCTCTAGCCAATAATTTCATTTACTCGAGATACAATGAGCTTGTACTAAAATTACATAACACAGACAACAGCTAGTAAAAACAACTGATGACTTACATTAATATAGTGCATTTCAAACTGCTTTACAACCAACTATATAGTTTTTTGAAGTATTGTAATGCGAGAAAAAGAAGCAGCTAATTTGAGTACAGCAAAACCAGCGTTGTAATAATGACCAAAAAATCTGTTTATGTCATGCAGACTGTGGGCTAAGAACTCACCAGAAGAACACTGGAATAACTAATTGGTAATGGGATCTTTTCAGCCCACCTAAGAGAAAAACACAGGGTGGGGATTTAATGTAATGAAAACTGGGTTTTTGGTTCATTCATTCAGAAGACATGACAGTCATTGACAAAACCTGAATTAGTAGCCATCCCTAATGGCCCTCAGTGAACCACCTTGAACCTATGCTGTCCATTTTGATGTAGGTATACCCAGAAGCTGTTAGGGAGGGAGTTACAGGATGTTGACTCAGGGACTATGAAGGATGCTGATATAGTTCCAAGTCAGGATGGTCTTTGGTCTGGGGGAGAATATGTAGCTAGTGGTGTTCCCATGTCCTTTTTCTTCTGGGCAGTAGAGATCACAGATTAGGGAAGTGTTTTTGAACAAGTCTTGGCAAATTGCTGCAGCAAAACTTGTATGTGGTAGTGCATCAGTGGGGAGCAATTTAATGTTTCAAGTGGTGGATGGGCTCATGATCAAGCAGGCTGCCTCGACCAGTATGATGTTGAGCTACTTGCCTCCTGCTGGAGTTAAACTCAGCTAGGCAAGTGGAGACTTGTGACTTGTGCCTAATAAATTGGGGATAGAGTTTAGTAATCAGGATATACCTTATTTAACGCAGAATTCGAGCCTCCAACCTGTTCTTGAAGCATAGTTTGGCTGGCCCAGTTAAGATTCTGGTCAATGGTAACACTAGTACATTGGCTTTAGGAGATTCATACCTATAATGCCTTTGAACATTAAAGGATGTTGTTAGATTATCTCTAGCTGGTGATGGTCATTACCTTTGGTACTAGCACACCAGGGATAGCTTCAGAATGGTCCACAAACTGGGAATTTCAATAAACACATTAATCGCCCCCTTTTACTTTTTGCGTATCATAATTTAAAAACAGCCAGCACGGCTTTGAACAAAGTAAAAGATTTGTTGATCAAACCACTATTGCTGAAAGTTATCTAATTAATACAGTTATTGGCCAAACTGATACAAGAAAGATTAGGTTGCTGCGGTCCCACTCTCTTACTAGAGAGAGATGACTGGTGGCTTAACCTAAGGTCACCATGCCTCAGGCGAAGGGTGAGGTTGAGAAAGTGGGATCTTCATGGTCTCTGCAGGTGTGAGCTGTCCATGTGGCCTGTATCCCAAACCAACCCTCCAGCCAAATAAGCTAACATAAAGATACCATTTACATACGAAGATGCGAATGCGATCATCCCTACTCTTGTACTGGCCTACGTTACTTGAAAATTCTCATCATGCCAAAACCATGTGGTCATTGCAAAAATCAAAACGTCTGTGAGAAAATAACTTTTCACCTTATCGTTTTTACTTTTGATTCTCAGAATTCAATTTATCCTGTCTATTTTCTTTTTCAACCATATGATGAGATAAACCACTTGTACTTTGTCTGTCTTAATTGTGATTCATTGCATGTGTACTTAGGGGAGGTTTAACAAGGATGGTTTAAGTTGCATAGTGGTGGTGTACAAATGCCAGGGCATAGTAGGCAATGGACCAAGTGCTGATAAATGGGATAAAGTGTAGTTTGGTGCTTGTCAATCAGTAGAGAAATGGTGGGCTGAAGGGCCTGCTTCTATCCTGTATGACTCTATGACGATGACTCTAAACCCTTCATTTTTTCCTGCTTAAGTTAAATATGCTACAATAAACAGAATTATTCTTTCTGTTACTGGCAAAAACTGATATGAATAACAGTCAGTCAGGCAGTTTATTTATTTCGGTAATTTCATTGGGACACAAGAAAAGCTGTTCCCATTGTTAATGGTACATAGACTAGTCTGTTAAACTGCTGACAATCAGAAAGTAAAGTGGAAAACGTGATGGCAATCTATCACGTAACGCTAAATTTATTTGTAACATTACAAATGTCTTTTGCCCCACCACACCCAACCAAAGAATGACAGGAGAGCGCGAATTAGGTGGTACGTGTACTCTAATTGGTAGGGGTAGTGCCAGGGAGAATATACCAATTATTGCTGATTGACAGCTAATTGTCAGGCTTTGTAAATTTTAAACCAAGCAAGGTGACTCTGGCTCGTCAGGGCATTGCTCTGAGAAGTGAACCAACAAATGGCTGTTAACTATTTATTGAGTTGAAAAGAACCAGGTCCTGCAAATAATATGTGTAAATTTCAGTACATGTAAGTGCACCATACTGGGATCCCAACTGATGATCCTACCTTGATGTTGCACTCAGGAGTATCCAGTAAATGTTGTCCAATTGCATAGTCACATCTGATGTTCGTCACTGTGTTACGAGTTTTGCAAGCATAGGCTGGTTAGGTGTGGTTAAAGAGTTAGTTGTCAACCAATTTAGGTTTGTCAATTGGGCTTGCAGTGTTGACATGCTAAATCAATATTTTGCCACACTATTTTTCATGGAGGACACTGAAACTATCCCAATAGTAACAGGTAATGCAAAGGAGGAACTTAAAACAATCACCATCACTAGGGAAAAGTACTCAGCAAACTATGGGGATTAAAGTCAGACAAGTAACCAGGGCCTAATGGTCTACATCCTAGGATATTAAAGGAAGTGGCAGCAGAGATGTAAATGCATTGATTATAATATTCCAAAACTCCCTGGATTTTAGAAATATTCAAGTGGATTGGAAAAATGCTGATTTAACACCCATATTAAAAAAGAGAGCCAGGGATGAGACTACAGACTAATTAGTTTAACATCCGTCATTGGGAAATTGTTAGAATAAATTATTAGGGAAATAATAAAGGAACAAAATAATCCATCAGAGGGTAAATCATGTTTGACTAATCTGCTAGAGTTCTTTGAAGATGTAACAAGCACAATAAAAAATAAGGGTCCTGTAGATGTAGTATATCTGGACTTCCAGAGGATTTTGATAAGGTGCCACACAAAGGTTAATACATGAAGTAAGTACATACAGAATTAAGGGTAATATATCAGCTTGGATAGAGAAATGACTAGCCAATGTAAAGCAGAAAGTCAGGACAAATGGGTCTTTTTCTAGATGGCAAGCTATGACAAGTGAGGAGCCATAGGTTTCAATCCTTGTGCCCAAACTAATTACAACCTATATTAGTGAACTGGCTGCAGCTTTAGAATGTACCAAATTTAGTACCAAAGCCAAATTTGCAAGCTGCAATTAAAAAATGTAAGTTGCAATGAAGAAATAGGAAATGTACAAATGAATATGGATAGGTTATTTGTATGGGCTAAAGCCTGGCAGTTTAATGCGAATAAGCATGAGGTTATCCACTTTGATTGGAAGAAATGAAAAAGCAACTTGTTCTATGAGGGGAGAGAAACTTCAAAATGCTTCAGTGCAGAGAGATCTGGGTGACCTTCTGCATGAATTGCAGGAGTTAATATGCAGGCACAATAGATAATAAGGAGGGCAACTGGAATTTTGGCATTTATTGCTAAAGGAATAGTATATAAATGTAGGGATAACAAGCATAGGGCTGGATGAACACAGCAGGTCAAGCAGCATCATAGGAGCAGGAAAACTTGACGTTTCGGGCCTAAACCCTTCATCTAGGCCCGAAATGTCAAGTTTTCCTGCTCCTATGATGCTGCTTGACCTGCTGTGTTCATCCAGCCCCATGCTTGTTATCTCGGATTCTCCAGCATCTGCAGTACCTTTTATCTCTGAAACGTATATAAATGTAGGGGTGTGTTGTTGCAATTGTACAAGGCATAGATGAAACTGCATCTAGAGTACTACAAACTATTTTGGCCCCCTTACCTGAGGAAGGATGTATTTGAATTGGAGGCAGTTCAGAGAAGATTCATTAGATTAATTCCAGAGATGAAAGGCTTATCTTATGAGGAGAAATTGAGCAGTTTAGGCCTATACTCACTTGAGTTTAGAAGAAGAAGAGGTGATCTAATTGAGGGATCTAAGATACTAAAAGAAATTGACAAAGTAGATGTAGACGTTTCCTCTTGTAGGGCAATCTCGAACAGGCGGTTTCAGGCTAAGGTGTGACAAATTTAAAACAGGATTGAGGAGCAATTATTTCTCTCAAAGAGTTGTGAATCTGTGCAATTTACTACCCCAGAGTGCAGTGATTGCAGAGACACTGAATATATTTATGGAGGAGACAGACAGATTTGGAATCAATAAAGGGTTCTAGAGTTAATGAGAATAGGCTGGAAAGTGGAGTTGAGGCCAAAATGAGATCAGTCACAATTGCATTCGATGGCAGAGCTGACTGGAGGGGGCTGAATTGCCTATTATCCTCCTAGTTCTTATCCTCTTATGTTCACTCACTAAGGACACCCTTCAATTGGTATTGCTGCAAAATGTCATGATGAGTGCATGATGAACAATTTTGACAAAACGTATCTTTTTAGACAAATACTCAAGCTCTTTACTACCCATGCAAGCTTGGCTTCTGTATAGGTAGGGATCATCCATATAAATCCTTCTCAAAAGGAACAATGCTGTAAACTAAAATGCTGATACACTCATCACTATAGTTATTGATCATTCTTTGTTTCACACTTAGAAGCTAATAGAATGAGCATATCCATGATATCAGCTTCCAGGAAATGTTCCAGAATTCCTCTTATTTGTTGAATATCACATTGCTTACCTATAATGTTTGAGAGAGAGAGAGAGAGAGAGAGATTGCTTACAATGGTATGACACAAGCAAACAACAATTTATTTCCTCAGGGAATATCCTTCTATTAGCTGTGTTCTGGTTATTCAGGAATCATGTCCACCCCTCCAACACATCATTAACCCTAACAATGTTTCCTTAAAGAAGAATTCCACCCTAAATAGTTGAGATATTCTGCTGCTACTATTGCAGATTGTCACTGTAGCACTGGGAGAGTTGTACACTTCATTCACTGAAGGTTTCAACTTAGATCTGGGACATATGCCTGTGTGTGATTTCTCCATGTGGAATGGAGGGAAAATAGTTTCTTCAAGCCCCTGTCCCTTAATGGGAAGACCATGGGATTCTATGATCACCTTCTTTATTGTAACACCAATAAGCTAAAATAACCTGGCTGGAGTGCTGCTTCCACCAGCAATTATACGTGTTGGCCAGAAAAGGAGCATCCAGTCATGGGTCCAGTGAGGATTGGAGTTTGTAAATGCTGCCTAGTCAATTGGATTGCAGGAGACTTCCCAGCCCAAAGTTTCCATCATCTTCATCATTATCCAACTATAATTTGGCAACATTGTGGAACTTAATCCAACTGATGTTGATGTGTTAAATGTTTGTTTACTACTTTTCACAAAAGGTTTGGTAAAAAAATACTTTCACTGCATGTATAAAGCACAGTTTAATCAAACATCTGAAATTTTTGATAAGGGGTTGAATATTAATCTGTTTCAAATCCCTACAAACTCATGCAACTAGGTGTAACTATTGTACATTTCTAGCAGTTTCTGCAGCTGGCCTGTGGCCAGAACAAAATGATATTTCTATCAAATTGTCTGGGAGACAACAAAATAAATAATTTCAGTGAGGTGGCATTCTATGTCTAGGAAAGTGAGTTTGCAGTCCAGTTACACTAAGAGTATTTTCTCTTTTGAGTAGATTTATAACAGTTTAAGGAGAATCCAAATCTTTGCTGCAAAAGTCAATTTGAATTTTGAATTCAGAATTTTGCTTCAATGAATTAAACATTGGTTTTGATTGTCCACATTCTGTCCTGCTGCATGAACTAGATCTTTCTCTTTTCCTTTGTTTCACCTTATACTACATACCACCACCTCTAGGAAGCAATGATCTCTACTTCCTTCTAACTTACTACCCAGAAGCTTCCACAACCTAGACAGTAACTGTTAAAAAAAAAGGAATTTTTGGAATCTAAAGGCTTAAAACTTTGCAAAAACTGCGCTCGTCAATTGCCTACTCTCGAATATTGTTCTCATGGACAGTAGAGTAGCTAAATTGGCTTTGATGTCTTGGGTGGATTGGATAAGTAAGAGATGACTGCGTTGGTGATTCACTCAAGTTGTCTGTGGGTTTCTTCAGAGTATATGGCATTGTTCCAATGATAATCTTTCTTGCAAGGAGAAAGTAACAAAGATGGGCAGGTGGGTCTGGCTTGATTTATAAATGCAGACCTTAGGTGATGATGGATGCATACATAATGTACAACTGCTCTTTTTAACTTCTCATGAATTAATTTTTGTCATTTGAAGTGTACAGTTAATGATGACAAGGTGAGTCAGTGGTTAGCACTGCTGCCTCATACCACCAGGGACCTGGGTTCAATGCCATCCTCAGGTGACTGTTTGTGTGGACCTTGCACATTCTTCCCATGTCTGCATGGGTTGCCTCCAGGTGCTCTGGTTTCCTCCCACAGTCAAAAGATGTGTTGGTTAGGTGGATTAATCATGGTAATTATCAGTAGCATCCAGGGATGTACAGGCTAGGTGGATTAGCCATGGAATTTGCAGGGTTATAGGGTAGGGCAGGGTGGATCTTGGTAGGATGATCTTCAGAGGGGTGGTGTGGACTCGATGGACCGAATGGCCTGTTTCCACTCTGTAGGGATTCTGTGATCCTGAGATTTTCCTTTAAGTGAAATTGCAGGTGGAAACAACACTGCTGCCAGAATAGATGTGGTAATGAAAGAGTTTGCAATACCAAAAATGTTTGCATAACAATTGGATTAATGTGCAACTAACAATAGTGATGAAATAAGGTACTAAGGACTGAATTGTACAATGCTTTGGCACTGCCGTTTTCATTGGATTTCACAGAGGAATTCTGTCCATGAGGCCTAGTGAGTTTTCTCAAGTCATCTTCCTAAGTAACTATATGTCTTGCCCCTATGGTACCCCTTTGACTGATGCTAGGGCACTTCTCCATCTGTATCACCACTTGCTAGGGTATTTCAGGATTTCTGACACAATTCCCTCACACCACAAACTCTGTATGGCCTCTGCACTGCCTGCTCACTCACTTGGGACACTTCACCCACCTTCTGACCATCTGCACAAGCACAAGCAGCCTTGCCACCCATTTTCATCTCAATTACTGCTTTCTCTTTATTCTGAGAGAATACAGCTCACAATAAGACAGGGAGGTGCCCAATATTCAGCTACTCAGCCTTTTGGAGAGAGGATCCTGGCTCTAAGCAACTGAAAAATGTGTCCAAGTCTTGGTCTTTTAGAGATCCTCCCCTTGTCATACTGTGCTGGGACTCCCTGAGTAAAGGGTATCTTCCTTGACTTGACTGAGGACTATTAGCCTTCGACATTGAGACATGATCATTGTTTAAAGCACCTGTGATGTATTAGGTGCTTATGTCGCTGGCAAATAGTGAAGATTTGAGATTGACATAATATGGTGCTCTAGAGCAACATATATACCTCTTTGGTGTCTGCAGATATTCAGAACAAGCTTGCTGGCTTTGTGGCTGAGCTAAAAGCTGAGTCTAGACAGAAGTACTGTGCATGTACTAGCTCTGGTTGAGCTAACAAAGCATTAAAAGGCAAGGCAGGGATAATGCGAGCATACAGGCAGATCCTAAGTGAGTGAGCGTAAAGAAAACAAGCGAGCAGCTTGGAGATCCAGCATTTTCCAACCTGTGAGCTGAGTACCTAACTGTGCATGCAAACTACTCTTGCAGCATCATTACAATGTCAGTTGCTGGTGCGCTTCAAAGTGTGGCATTAAAGTGCAGAAGCATATTTTAAGTAGATAGATGAGCCATGATGGGTTGGAGGGCCTGGCATGTGTCAGATCCCGGCATCCGTGGATATGAAGTGAATGCAGCTGCTGCACGTGGGAGTGTGCTCTGACATATTGATGGCAGGAGTCCAGGATGGTGGTTCGGATGAGCAGGTGGTGAGCTGGAAAGGCCTGGTACCCGCTCTGACTTCCATGTCAGGAATTCTTTGTGCTTAGTTTCTATCAACCGATGGTAGGATAGAGGAGTGCATATTTACAAGATGAGATTTTTAAGTAAAAGTGAGGATGATAATCTGCAATAATCTCCATTAATTGGCCTCTCTCTGATCATTAGTGAGAACTCAACAAATCCAAAACTTAGTTGAAAAGTTGGATTTCTTGTTCCCAATGTCAAGAAAAGCCTCCTTCAACTTCTTCCGCGATTCTCCCAAATTTCTCACTCTTGCCCACTTTGTGCAGGACCTGGGAAGATTCCACTCTGTGTCAATCATGGATTGACCTTTATCCTATCTTTTCAAAATGGGCAGGTTGGAAGAAAAGGGTTCATGAAATTGGGTACCATGACATGGCCTGCCTATTGCTTATATCCTGCATGTTGTTTCAATTCAAATATTGGTATAATGCTGTAGTGATTGGAACCAGCTGGATCTTGTTAACTACAAGATCCTTGAATGGGGTTGTTAACCTGGGCCAATCATGGAGTCCTGGCTGACCAATATTACCAGGAGATCACCTGATGTCTTTTGGGAGAGGTGGGCACTGTGGAGTTCCTCCCCACTCCTATTTTAATTCTCCCCCTTCTCCTCCCCCCCGCCCCCCTCCGGAGGGCTGTTCTTGCTACTGGTTCTTTGATCACTTTGGTGTTTTTCCTGGTGGTGGGCTGTTAATAAAGTTAACTGCACATCTGTTATTTTCACTGTATCTTGTGCCTACACAGACACCCACATGGGTGCTGGGGGAAAATAAATTAAAAATTTAATAAAAAGAAGCAAGCGAGAAGGCAAATTAAATTGACCAAATTGTGCCTTTGGTCTTCATCAACAGAATTAGCAAGAATATAATGCAGTGGAATTAATTGAATACTGTACACCAAATGCTAAGAGCAGATCTTACTGATATATTCAGGAGTAAAAAATATTTAGAATCTCCTCAGTTCGGGGCTTTGACTCCAAGTTAGCTGGCTACAGCCAGTGTATTGTGCACAAGTAAATATAGAGCGTTTTGGTGACAGGAGATGGGCCTCTGTACAATTATTTCAAATACCCTCTTGCATGCTCAAGTTGAACCTAATTCCACCAAATTTCCAGGCACTGCATTTTAACCCCACTCTTTGCGTGAAAATCTTTTTTCTCACATTACATTGCCTATATTGTAACTCACTTTAAATCTGTTCACTTTTGTTCTCTATTCTTTTATGAGAGGGAACTCTATCACCTGATCTGCTCTTTCCATACCTCCATTGATTTTTACGAACTTCTATCAGTCTTTTTCTCTCCAAGGATAATAATCCCAGTCTCGCCAACCTATCTTCTTAACTGAAGTTTCCTATCCTTGGAACTATTCTGATACATCTATACTGCACTCTCTCCAATGCACTCACATCCTACCCATAGTGTCATGCCCAGAACTACACACAATACTCCAGCTAAGTTTCAACAAGTGTCTTTTATTTATTTATTGAATATATATTGCCACTTGTACCTAGCTACAGTGAAAAGTGGATAATGTCATCACATTCTGATGCCAGTTTGGATTTCAGACTAAATTGCAGAATAAATTTTTAAAATTGTAAATTACTGAATAAATTAATGTTAAATTGATATTACTAAAACTGAAACAGCTTCAAAAGTTCATTATTCTCTCTCTTCAATGCTAGACTTCGCCCTCTCTGCTCTTCCAGTTGCCGCCAACCAACTTTGTCCTCAGGGACTTGGCCCCATGTTCCTTTTCTACTGCCACCAGCACCATCGCTTCCACATCGGTCACCTCTGAGCTGGAGATGGTCACACTGCACAGGTCCTGCACATCCTCCAAGCCTGGGACATGGACTGACAGGTCCTGGCTCATACCCTGTTGCCACCACCTGAGATGGAGCAAGGATGAAGATACGCAGGGGACCGGGCCTCCTGCAGGAGGAGGGCCCCACGGTAACCTAAACAAAAACAAAAATTACCAAGCTGGAAAGACAACAATGAAGCCACGTGGATGTGGCAGAACCCATCACATGAGCTATGAGTGTCTGAGCCCGCACTCAGGACACGAACACTGCTGACCCAGCCGCCGCCATCTTGGAAGAGGGAATGTATTTATAAATTGAGCATAACCTCCTTGCTTTTTTTTAACTCTATGTGGCATTAGCCTATTAATAAATTAATAATTAATTGTGCTCTCTGCCTGTCCTGCCAATGATCTATACATGTACAGATTCAGTTCGCTCGACTTCTGCTCACCATGGGAATGAGGAGCTATTTGGCTAGAGTAGCTGCAGACAACATTGAACTGCCAGAGAAGCCCCCCACCTACCATAGAAGTACTGTTCATTACCTGAAATTCTTTAGGCCCCTTTATGCCCCCCAGCACAATGCAATCCCACAATCACAAATCACCCCATCAGAAATACGCAGCCTTCCCTGACTTCACGAGCCATTCTAATAAAGCATTTTGATCTTTGGGGACTTGAAATGCTGCAATAAGAAAGTCTTTCCTCATTTACTATTTCACAAGTTAAGCAATGTTTATATCGTTTCAAACACCCCAAGTGAATTCTTTTGTGTAACTATGAAATCTTTCCCTTCTGCTTCCCATGATTTGTACATTGTTGCACCTCTGCTATTTCAACAGAGCTAGATGCAGGCTACTCATTCTCTTGCTTTGAAAGTTACAATGTTGGTAATAAATGTCCTCCAGGTTCTGGATCTCATCGAGCCAATGGGTCCATCTGCACTTGTCTGAAACAAACACAGTCATCAGAGCAGGAAGTAGCATGTAGGCTTCTTTCCGAGGGGTTGCTGGCTGAATGATTGAGAAGTGGAATCATCTTGAGAAGAAGACCAACTTTCAGGTATTCTTTTCCCAACTTCTAACGTAGTCCACCTGTATCACCCTACCTGAAGAGCACGTGGCTGTATATCAGTGTAGTCCCACAAACAGTAACGTCGGTTAGTAGTGCTGATCCTGGAGTATTGCTGAAAGAAAGGCACATATCATTGAACCTTGTCATCTTGCACTCATCGGGACAGTTTGCAAGAATACAAATTCAATGGGAAGTCCAGATTTATATTGCATAGGAAAGCAGTGTTGATTTGGTTGGCTTGTAAAATCTGATGAGTGGATGCATTACAATAAAGAATGTACTCATTCACGCAGATTGACAGTTAACAGCCAGGCTTTGCTAAATTTAAAACAGGCTGGTAAACTCCGATTGATCAGGGCACTGCCCTGAGAGTTGAAAATGGGCGCAGTGTGTGTGCATGTTCTGTCTTTCTGCAAAGAACAGCACCCCTTGTATTGATATGTGGGGCTTCCTGAACATGCAAAATACCACACAGTAAGCCTGTCTAATAACCCTAAATTGATTGTTAGTGTAATTGCTCACACAATCAGGATTAAATAGTAAATGTTATCCAATCGCAGAATCACACCTAATGTTAGACACTTGTAATATTTGGAAGCACAGGTTGGTTAGGTATGGCTAGTATATTACTTCTTGCGAAAAAATGGAAGGGGCATGCTGTTTGAAATGATCTGCCAGCCATTTGAGCATACAGCTGACATGCTTGGCATCACACTATAACTGAAAATTACATACCACATTATTCATTTGAATATATTTTTGGCTTGACAGAGGCATGTTGATAATAGTGAACAATCACTGCATAGTAGCTGTGTGAAACAGCTAGCTTCACTTGTTGCTGAAACTTCTGAGATACCTTGCCTTTCCAGGTAGATTTGGCACTTTTAAGGACCCAAAGTAACCAACTTAGTGAGTGACTACCAGTGCTCAATCATTGTTCTCTCTTTCTGCACTCCATCTCCATCTATCATTCACTCCCTTTTCTTCTCTCCCTACCCCTTCGGTCTTCAGCATAAAAACCTTTCCCTAGTTACTATCAGTTCTGAAGGATGGTCACTGCACCCAAAATGTTGATTCTGCTTTTTCTCCACAGATTCTGACAGATCTGCTGAGGTCTCTGACAAATTCTGTTCTTTTTTCAGATTTCCAGCATCTGCAGTACTTTGATTTGTTTTTTATTTTGACCAACTTTTGGGCTTTCCATGAGTTCTACACAGCCATGCCGCACAATTGGTGACCACTTACCAACTAACTCGCACTCTGCTCTCGTGCAGTCTAAATGTTGCTTTTCCGCTTGACTTTCCATTCATGTGAAATGACCTGATGAGTGAAAGTTAGAACGCGTGGACAACATATGCCTTTATCTTTCAGCAATAAACAGCAACGCCAGATGATTTGTTTCAGTGATGTTGGTTGAGACATAGCATTGGCCATGAAACAAGGTGGTATTCCCCTGCTCCTCTTAAAGAGCATTTCAGACAATTTCTCAATTTGATGTTTCATCTTGGAGACTGCAAATGGAATTGTGCAAAACATCCTCAGAAATGTCCAGGAAAAGTCGGCCTTGAAAATGGACAGATGACTCTGGAGTGGGCTATGGAATCCATCACCTTCTGAAACATTGACAAGAGTGCCGCATTCTCCCTCTTCAATCTCACTGTTGATCTCCTTCACTGTACACTTAACTGTGCTGTGATAGGAAAATACAGTGATTGTAATGCTGTAAAATTTGCAGATAATAGTTGTCACTTTGGTCTGAAAGAAGGGGCATCAGGGTGGCTCAGTGGTTAGCACTGCTGCCTCATAGCACCAGGGACCTGGGCTCAATTCCACCCTCGGGCAACTATCTGCATGGAGTTTGCACATTCTCCCTGTGTCTGCATGGGTTTCCTCTGAGTGCTCTGGTTTCTTCCCACAGTCCAAAGATGTGCAGGTTAGGTGGATTGGCCATGCTAAATTGCCCATAGTGTTCAGGGATGTGCAGCTTAGGTGGGTATTAAGGGGATGGGTCTGGGTGGGACCCTCCAAGGGCGGGTGTGGACTTGTTGGGCCAAAAGGCCTGCTTCCACAGTGTAGGCATTCTATGTAAACATAATCTATGTAAACTTCCCAGTGCTAATCCCTTCTCCATCAATTATTCCTAAACCCCTTGACATAGCAAGGGAATTGTATCAACTGAATCTTAGGCCAGAAAAGCACTGTTTTAAGTTGACTTAGTGTGCGAATTTGAAATCCTTTGAGGCTTGGAGCCACAAAAATGTAAACGCACTGATGGTCTAAAGTGCATTTCATTGTACAAGCAGCAGATAAATATGGACATTCTGAATCCACATAGATTGCTGACCATTTTGGCAGCTGAAGAGATGACCAAACCTATAATCATTGAAACAAATAAGATACTGGGGGGATTTGACAGGGCGGACATGGAAAAGATGTTTCCTCATTATTGAACTAAGGGTCATGATTTAAAAATAAGAGGCTGTCCATTTAGAATGAGATCAGGAAAAGTATTTTCTCTCAGAGCATTATGATTCAGTCAAAAACATTTCCTCAAAAAGCAGAATGGAAGCTAAGTCTTTGAGTATTTTAAAAGTAGAAATGGCCAGATTCTTGATAAGAAAGGGAGTGAAAAAAGGTTGGAAAGTTAAATTGAGCCGACAATCAAATCAGTTATCACTTACTAATTGGCAGAGCAGTCTCAACTTGCCAAACAATCCTGTTTCTTCTTCTAACTCATTGTGTTAATATGTATGTTTATATTTTCATGTGCTTGTGAGTCATAGGGTGTAATTCCAATCTGTGCTCCCCTTAGTTTGTATACATCTCATTTCTTTCAAATTAGCAGAGCTTTCTGCCTTATTTAGGATCTCCCTGTTATGGTGGCCTAATGGTTTCTTCAAATTTCAGTTCAGCGATTACAAACTTTATTTTACAAAAATATGATAGAAGGCACAGTTGGCAGAAGTCCACCAAGTTGTGTCTCCCACACAAGTCAGCGTATTTTGTCTTAATTCGCACATTTCATTGCAATGTTTTAATAACATACTTGTCATTGACCATCTTAGCACTTACATTATATATCTTTATCAACAAGCAGGGTTATGCATGCTCTGTGGATATTCCTTTCAATGTTCTCATAGCTTAGGACATTTAATTTATCACTGTGAGACTAACAATGCCTCCTACCCTAATGATGTGTTGACTCAAGTCGTGAAGGTCATTACTTTTTGTGACTTTCATTCTTAGCTAGCTTCCTATAGAATTGGCTACATTTCTCATCATGCTTCGAAAGGTGTTTATAGCCATATTTGTCTAAGGTCTTGCTATTAGTGTACTTTTAAATATTAACCTTGACCAATTGTATCATTTCATACCCACTAGGAAGCAAACAATGTTAGAAGCACCTCCTCCTACATATTAGGTTCAACCATCTTTGGCAGCTTCCTTAATGGGCTTACTTAGAATCATTGAAATTCCCTCTTAAGATGTGCTCTGTCATGGATTATCTCAACAGCTGTTTCTGTTCAAGTCATTCACTTTCCTGTTGTGGGTCCACACTCCCAAAGACTCTGAAAATGACACTGGTGTACCAATTCCACAGCATAACTTAAACTTTTCACCTCTGGCTATCTCACTGAGTTGCCTACACAGAATTAGTGCATTGTAGTTCAATTGCATTTACAGCAACAGCTCAAAGTTCATTTCTACATGGAGTTTGCTTCTCTCCGTCTCCTGGAAGTTCCCTGATTTCTAGCTGCACAAGCTGTTCAAAGCTCTTGATTTGGTTCCCAAAAACATAGAGATAATGTAATTAATTTGCCTTCCCTGAAGTATAGCTAAAATTCAACTCTTCTGTCACAAAGGATATATATTTCTCTGTCTCACAACTCTCTGACCTTGTATCCCTGTCTAATCTTTTAAACTGATCTTCTATGTCAACTTTTTGTAAGACAGGATTGAATGTTCTTTTGGGAATTCCTGTTTTCTAACTGATATCTTTCACAGAAAATGTTGGCATACTCAGTACCAAAAAAAATATATATAACTAGGGGATTTCAGAGCACTGCTGATGTGTGCTTTTCAGATGGTGGTCAGGCATCAGGAGTTAGGAAGTGAATTATTCTGCAGAATTTCCAGCTTCTAACTTGCTCTTGTATCCATAGTATATATACAACTGGTCCAGTTAATTTTCTGGCCAATGGTAACTACCCAGCATGTTGTTCGGAAGTGATTTATTGAGGGCAAAGCTGCTGAATGACCATGGTCAATAGTTAGATCCTCTCTTGTTGGAGAAGTCCAAAGTCTGCCAATTGTGTGGCATGTATGTTACTTACGACTTATCAACCCAAATCTGGATGTTGTCTGGATACTGTTGCACATGGCCACGACTGCTTCAGTATCTGAAGAGTAGCAAATGGTGTTGATCATCATGCAAGCATCAGGCGAACATCCCTACTACTGACTTTATGATGGAGGGAAGATCATTGTTGGGCCTAGGGCACTACCCTGAAGAACTGCTGAAGAGATGTCTTGAGGCTGAGGTTATTAGCCTTCACCAATCATCCTCCTCCTTACTAACTTCAATTTTGCTAAATTCATTGACACTCACTCAAATTCTGACCTGATATCAAATGTAGACACTCTCATCTCACCTCTGGAATCCAACACTTTTGCCCTTTTGAATGTTGTAAAAGCTGAGTCACCTTAGCAGAACCCACACTGGGTGGCACAGTGGCTCAGTGGTTAGTACTGCTGCCTCACAGTGCCAAGGACCCAGGATCAATTCCAACCTCGGGTGACTGTCTGTGGGGAGATATTCTCCCTGTGTCTGCGTGGATTTCCTCTGGATGCTCTGGCTTCCGTCCATTGTCCAAAGGTGTGCAGGTTAGGTGAATTGGCCGTAGGAAAGGCAGGGTTATAGGGAGAGGGTAGAGGGTTGGGTGTGGGTACTCTTCAGAGGGCCAGTGTGGACGTGATGGGCTGAATAGCCTGTTTCCACACTGGAGGGATTCTATGAGTTCATCATTACTAATTTGATAGCACTGATGCTGCTGGTCAAGGACAAACCTAAAAGAAAGCATTTGGTCAGATTTGATTTGTCCTACCTTTTGGGCAGGACACGTGTTAGCAGTTATCCACATTGTTGGGTAAACGTTAGTGTTGTAGCCCTACTGGAACAGCTTAGGAAAGGGTGTGTCTGGCTCTGGAGGACAAGTCTTCATGACTGTCACCCAAATGTTGTCAGGGTACAAAGCTTTTGCAATAACCAGTGCCATTTCCTGAAGAGAGAATCAAGTTGCCTGATGGCTGATCATTGAGATCTCAGGAGCAGGCCAAGATGGATGATGAACTCACACATCTGGCTGAAGATAGTTGCAGATCATTCAGCCTTTCTTTTGCACTGATGTTTTGGGCTACCCCATTCTTGAGGGTAGGGTTTGCAGAGCCTTCTCCTCCAGTGAGCTGTTTAATTGTTCACCACCATTCACAGCTAGATGTGGCAGGATTGTGGAGTGTGGTCCATTAGTTGCAGGATGGCTGTCCACTGGATTGCCACCTTTGGCATGCTACTTTCACTGTTTGGCACGCATGTAGTCTGGTGCTGCAGATTCACCACATTGACACATCATTTTTATATATATCAGCTGGTGCTCCTGGTACACACATCAGCAGTGTTCATTATGCCAAAGTTGATCCCAAGGCTGGGCGATACGGGTGGAACGCAGAATATGACAGGCAGTGAGATTATAGGTTGTGGTTGAATTCAATCCTGCTGCTGCTCGTCCACGGCACCTCATGAATGTTCAATTTTGAGCCACGCAATCTGTTCAAAACCTATCCCATTTAACAGAGTGTCACACAACTTGGTGGACGCTGTCCTCTGTGTGAAAATGGGTCTTTATCTCTACAAGGACTGTCCACTGGTCATGGCGAGCAACACTATTATGGACAGACACATCTGCGACAGGGAGATTGGTGATGTGCGGTCATTAGTCCCTCTAGTTGGTCACTTCACTACTTGCTGCAGGCCAAGCCTGGACAACCTTCAGGCTTGAGCTGACAAGTAGCAAGTAACATTTGTCCCACATAAATGTCAGGTAGTAACCGTATTCAACATGAAAACAGATTACAGGCAATTCTTAAACATTCAACAATATTTGGATATTCTATCAACAACATCCAGGGTTCCATTATTGACAAAAAATTTTACTTAATCCAAACATGAGCAAAAAAGCCTCAAAAAAGAGGCAAGATGAGCATTCCTGCCTTTGACATCAATACAGAATTTGACAGAGTATGATGCCAAGCAGTTCTACAAAAACTGAGGTCAATGTGAATTGGTGGTCAGCTCTCGGTTGAAGTCATACCTTCTACAAAGGAAGATGGTTGTGATTGTTGTAGGTGAATGGTCTCAGGTCTAGGACATTTCTGCAGGAGCTTCTCGGAGTAGTGTCCTAGGCCCAACTATCTTCAACTGTTTCACCTGTTCCATATGTTTCATGATCTTCCCTCCAACGTACATTCAGAAGTGGGATGTTCACTCATGATTGCACAATGTTCAGTACTATTCACAATTCCTCACCTACTCAAGCGATCTGTGTCTATAAGCAGCAAAACCTTTATAACAGGAGATAGCAAGAACTGCAGATGCTGGAATCAGAGTCAATACAGTGTGGAGCTGGAGGAACACAGCAGGTCAGGCAGCACCAGAGGAGTAGGAGAGTTGACCAATCGGACCTAGACCCTTCATCAGGACTGGTGAAGGGTCCCGACCCAAAAGGTCAACTCTCCTACTGCTCTGATGCTGCCTGACCTGCTGTGTTCCCCAGCTCCACACTGTATCAAACCTGTATAACATCCATGTGAGGGCTGATAAGTCACAAGTAACATTTGGCACCACACAAGTGGCAGGCAATTATCATCTCTAACAAGACAGAATTAAATCAATCACCTTTGATGTTAAATGTCTATACACCATCTATGAGGCACAAGTCGGGAGTGTGATGGAATCTTTTCCACTTGCTTGGATGGGTACATCTCTAATAACGCACAAGAAGCTTGACACTATCCAGGACAAAGTAGCTTATCTTATTAGCAACCCTCAACTTTTACACTTTCACCACTGATGCATAGTGACAGCAATATGAACAGCAATAGCTTGCAAAAGCTCTTTTGACAGCACATTCTAAGCCTGCAACTTCTAACGCCCAAAAGGATAAAATCAGTAGATGTACTGAAACACCACCACTTTCAAAATCCCCTTAAGTCACACATTGCCTGGCTTTGAACTACTTTGCTGTTCCTTCATTGTTGCTATGTCAAAACCCTGGAACTTTCTCCATGGTGACAATGTAAGAACATAAGAACTAGGGCAAGAGTAGGCCATCTGACCCCTCTAGCCTGCCCTGCCATTTAATAAGATCATGGCTGATCTTTTTGAGACTCAGCTCCACTTACCCGCCCACTCACCACAACCCTTAATTCCTTTACTGCTCAAAAATTTATCTAGCCTTGCCTTAAAAACATTCAGTGAGGTAGCTTCAACCGCTTCACTGGGCAGAAAATTCCACAGATTCACAACCCTTTGGGTGAAGAAGTTCCTCCTGGCCTCAGTCCTACATCTGCTTCCCTTTATTTTGAGGCTATGCCCCCTAATCTTAGTGTCACCTGCTAGCGGAAACAACCTCCCTGCCTCCACCTTATCTATTCCCTTCATAATCTTATATGTTCCTACAAGATCTCCCCTCATTCTTCTGAATTCTGATGAGTATAATCCCAGTCTACTCAGTCTCTCCTCATAATCCAACCCTCTCAACTCTGGAATCAACCGAGTGAATGTCCTCTGCACCCCTTCCAGTGCTAGTATATCTCTTCTTAAGTACGTAGACCAAAACTGCAGACAGTACTCCAGGTGTGGCCTCACCAGGACCCTATACAGCTGCAGCATAGCCTCCCTGTTTTAAAACTCCATCCCTCCAGCAATGGCAGACAAAATTCCAATTGCCTTTTTAATTACCTGCTGCACCTGCAATCCTACTTTTATCGATTCATGCACAAGGACACGCAAGTCCCTCTGCACAGCAGCATGCTGCAATTTTTTACCATTTAAAATATAGTCCATTTTGCTGTTATTCCTACAAAAATGGATGACCTCACACTTGTCAACATTGTATTCCATCTGCCAGACCTTTGCCCACTCACTTAGACTATCTATATCCCTCTGCAGACTTTCAGTGTCATCTGCACACTTTGCTCTACCACTCACCTTAGTGTCATCTGCAAATTTTGACATACCACACTTAGTCCCCAACTCCAAATCATCTATGTAAATTGTAAACAATTGCGGTCCCAACACTGATCCCTGAGGCACACCACTAGCCACTGACCGTCAACCAGAAAAACACCCATTTACCCCTACTCTTTGCTTTCTACCAGTCAACCAATCCTCTATCCATGCCAATACATTACCTGTAATACCGTGGAACTTTATCTTATGTAGCAGCCTTTGGTGTGGCTCCTTGTCAAATGCCTTCTGGAAATCCAGATACACCACATCCACAGGTTCCCCATTGTCCACCATGCAAGTAATGTCCTCAAAGAATTCCACCAAATTAGTTAAACATGACCTACCCTGCATGAACCCATGCTGGGTGTTCCCAATGGGACAATTTATATCCAGATGTCTTGCTATTTCTTCCTTAATGATAGATTCAAGCATTTTCCCCACTACCGAAGTTAAGCTAACTGGCGTCTAGTTACCTAGTTTTTGTCTACTTCCTTTTTTAAACAGTGGCATCACATTGGCTGTTTTCCAATCTGCGGGAACCACTCCAGAGTCCAGTGAATTTTGGTAAATAATTACTAGTGCATTTTCTATTTCCCCCATCACTTCTCTTAGTACCCTGGGATGCATTTCATCAGGGCCAGGAGACTTATCTACCTTTAGCCCCATTAGCTTGCCCAGTACTGCCTTCTTAGTGATAATGATAGTTTCTAGGTCCTCGCCTGCTATAACCTTCTTGCCATTAGTTTTTGGCATGTTATTTGTGTCTTCCACTGTGAAGACCAACATGAAATAATTGTTTAATGTCTCGGCTATTTCCTTATGCCCTTATGTCCTTATCCAGTTATTAAATTGGCCTTCTCATCCTCTATAGGACCAATGTTTACCTTCGCCACTCTTTTACGTTTACATATTTATAGAAACTTTTGCTGCCTGTTTTTATATTCTGAGCTAGCTTATTCTCATAATCTATCTTACATTTCTTTCTAACTTTTTTTGTAGCTTTCTGTTGGCCTTTAAAGATTTTCCAGTCTACTAGTTTCCCATTACTCTTTGCTTTTTTGTATGTGTTTTTCTTTCATGCCATGTAGATGTTCCTACACCCCAAGGATTGTAGCAGTGTATGAAGGATACTCACCAACACCTTCTCCAGGAAAATTAGGGATAGTCGATAAAAGTTACTCTATCTTACAATGTCCACATGCCAAGAATGAATAAAAAAGAAAATTAAAACAGTCACATTAATATTGTGGCTATGAGATCAAGCTGGAGGTTGGGTTGTCTGCTATGTGTGATTTGACTTCTTGACTCTCTAAAAGCTTGCCCACAAGACAGAAGTCAGGAATATGATGGAAAATTCCACGTCCTGCCCGGTCAGGTGCTGTTCCAACAACATTCAAGAAACTTCTCAACATCCAGGACAACGTAGCCCAATTGACTGGCATTCCATTTGAGGAGTCAGGTGTTCACTCCGAAATTTCAAGCCTCTGATATACTCTTGTAGCCATGAAATCTGTGCAGCTGATCCAGGTAATGTTTCTGACCACTAGTGAGCGCCATGATATTAATGGTGGGGGATTCACTAATAATAATGCTGTTGAATGTCAAAGAGTAATGGTTCAGTTCTGTCTTGTTGGGTTTGGTCAATGCTTGGCATTTGTATGATACAAATGATACTCATGCACTGATAACTTTATTGTGTCACAGAAGCAAAATGCTACAGTTGCTGGAAACCTGAAATTAAAAGAAAAAGGGAGTGCTGGAAAAACTCAGCAGGTCTGACAGCATCTGTTGAGAGACAAATAGAGTTAACATTTTGAGTCTGATATGATTGTTCTTCGGGTAATTTCTTTTTTCAATTCATGGGATACAGAATGCAATGGCCAGGCCAGCATTTATTGCCCACTCCTAATCGCCTTGAATGGAATGCTTGTTAAAGTCATTTCAGATGGCAATTAAGAGTCAACCACATTGCTGTGGATTTGAGGTCACATGGAGGTTACACAAGTTAAGAATTACAAATTTCCTTCCATGAAGGACAATAGTGAGCCAGATGGTTTTTTTTGTGACAAATAACAATCAAAATTAGGGCAGTGTTCAGTTCCAAATGTTTTTAAAATTCAAATTCCAACATCGGCCATTATAGGGTTCAAAATCCTGTCTCCAGAGTAAAGTCTTAGGTTCTGGATATAAAGTTTACAGTATCTGGGGTTTTTTCAAAATAATGCATTTTTTAAATCAAAATTTCTACTCGTAGTTGACTTGCATTTCTGTTTCTTAACAGACTCTCCTGCAGTGATTAATAATTAAAAATAAAGTGAATTCAGTCTAAGTTGGAGAAGGCAATGATATGCTATCATTTCTCATTCACATTGTACTTTAGATGACTTACTCTACACATCTGGATTCACTTAATTATTTCCAGATGCATTCATTTGGTAAATTTGTTGGGAGGGTTATGTCAGTTGTCTTACAGAATACGACAATTGCCATCATCTCATCTTGTTTCAAAGTCTAACTATGTCGTTTTCATCCAGGAAATAATGACTTCCACCAGATATAGACACCAAAAGCGAACAGTGTGACCTGAGTTCATCTGAAAACCTTAGCAATGCATATACTCCTGCTGAGTTGAGTGTTTCTGCCATTACTGGTTTCCAAATAAACATTTGGATTTTGAGATAACACAGTTTGGAGCTGGAGGAACACAGCAGGCCAGGCAGCATCAGAAGGGCAGGAAAGTTGACGCTTTGGGTTTTCCCCCTTCTTCAGAAATAGGGGAGGGGAAACGGAGCTCAGAAATAAATAGAGAGTGGCGGGGTGGGGCTGGGGAAGGTTGGTGGGATGATGATAGGTGAGTGCAGGTAGGCAGTGATGGGGATTGGTCATGAGGTGGGAGGAGCGGATATGTGGGAGAGAAGATGGACAGGTTGTGTCAGGTCAAGGAGATGGGGATGAGAGGGAGGCTTGGTCACCGGGGCTGGCACATTTTGAAACTGGTAAAGTCCACATTGAGACCATTGGGTTGTAGGCTCCTGAGGTGGAATATGAGGTGCTGCTCCTCCAGTTTCCGGGTAGCATCATTGTGACATTGGAGGAGGGCCAGGATGCACATGTCACCCAGGGAGTGGGAGGGGGAGTTAAAATGGTTCGCGACTAGGAGGTGTTGTCGTTTGTCACAGAAAGAGCGCAGATGCTCTACAAAGAGGTCTCCGAGCCTCCACTTGGTCTCAATGATGTAGAGGAGGCCACATTGGGAGCAGCAGATGCAATAGGCCACATTGGTGGATGTGCAGGTGAACCTCTTTCTGATGTGGAAGGTTTGCTTGGTGCCTGGGAAGGAGGTGAGGAGGGAGGTGTAGGAGCAGGTGTAGCACTCCCTACGGTTGCAGGGAAAGGTGCCGGGGTGGTGGGTTTAGTGGGCAGTGTGAAGCAGACAAGGGAGTCACAGAGAGAGCTGTCCCTACAGAAGGCAGATAGGGGTGGGAGGGCAATATATCTTTAGTTGTGGGGTTGGATTGTAGGTGGCGGAGAATGATACATTGAATATGGAGGTTAGTGGGGTGATACGTGAGGACAAGGGGGATTCTGTCTTTGTTTTTGTTACGGGGAGGGGATGTGAGGACAGAGGTGCGGGAAATGCAAGAGATGAGGTTGAGGGCATGTTCGACATCCGAAGTGGGGATGCTGTGGTCCTTGAAATAAGAGGACACCTGGGATGTTCAGGAGTGGAACATTTGGATTTTGAAAATTTTACACATTACTTAAAAGTATCCTGACCCTTTCTACAAAAATATAATTGTGTACCTTGTTGTTCCACATGATTAGCTGCACCAGTCCAGAATGATCAAGGATTTATTTCAGATATTATAATTAATGTTACAACTCCCAGACTTGTGTGTTCAGTTCATTGACCAGAAACAAAAGTCAATGACAATCAGAGATAAAAGGTACTGCAGATGCTGGAGTATCCGAGATAACAAGGTGTGGAGCTGGATGAACACAGCAGGCCAAGCAGCATCATAGGAGCAGGAAAGCTTGACGTTTCGGGCCGAGACACTTCATCAGAAATGCGGGAGGGGAAGAGGGTTCTGAAATAAATAGGGAGAGAGGGGGAGGCGGATAGAGGATGGATAGAGGACAGGATAGGTGGAGAGGAGGCAGACAAGTCGAAGAGGCGGGGATGGAGCCAGTAAAGGTGAGTGTAGGTGAGGGGGTAGGGAGGAGATAGGTCAGTCCAGGGAGGACGGACAGGTCAAGCGGGCGGGATGAGGTTAGTAGATAAAAGATGGGGGTGGGGCTTGAGGTGGGAGGAGGGGATAGGTGAGAGGAAAAACAGGTTAGGGAGGTGGAGATGAGCTGGGCTGGTTTTGGGATGCGGTTGGGGGAGGGGAGATTTTGAAGCTTGTGAAATCCACATTGATACCATTGGGCTGCAGGGTTCCCAGGCTGAATATGATTTGCTGTTCCTGCAGCCTTCGGGTGGCATCACTGTGGCATTGCAGGAGGCCCAGGATGGACATGTCGTCTGCGGAATGGGAGGGGGAGTTGAAATGGTTCGCGACTGGGAGGTGCAATTGTTTAGTGCAAACTGAGCGAAGATGTTCTGCAAAGCGATCCCCAAGCCTCCGCTTGGTTTCCCCGATTTGGAGAAGGCCACAACAGGAACAGCGGATGCAGTATACCACATTGGCAGATGTGCAGGTGAACATCTGCCTGATGTGGAAAGTCTTCTTGGGGCCAGGGATTGGGGTGAGGGAGGAGGTGTGGGGGCAGGTGTAGCACTTCCTGCGGTTGCAGGGAAAAGTGCCGGGTGTGGTGGGGCTGGAGGGGAGTGTGGAGCGGACAAGGGAGTCGCGGAGGGAGTGGTCCCTCCGGAAGGCAGATAAGGGTGGGGAGGGAAAAATGTCTTTGGTGGTGGGGTCAGATTGCAGATGGCGGAAGTGTCGGAGGATGATGCGTTGGATTCGGAAGTTGGTGGGGTGGTACGTGAGGACGAGGGGGATTCTTTTTTGGTTATTATTGCGGGGACGGGGCGTGAGGGATGAGTTACGGGAAATGCGGGACACATGGTCGAGGGCGTTCTCGACACTGTGGGGGGGAAGTTGCAGTCCTTGAAGAATGAGGACATCTGAGATGTACGGGAGTGGAATGTCTCATCCTGGGAGCAGATGTGGCGGAGGCGAAGGAATTGGGAATAGGGGATGGCATTTTTGCAGGAAGGTGGGTGGGAGGAGGTGTATTCCAGGTAGCTGTGGGAGTCAGTGGGCTTGAAATGGACATCGGTTTCTAGGTAGTTACCCGAGATGGAGACAGAGAGGTCCAGGAAGGAGAGAGAAGTGTTGGAGATGGTCCAGGTGAACTTCAGTTTGGGGTGGAAGGTGTTGGTGAAGTGGATGAACTGTTCGAGCTCCTCGTGGGACAATCAGGCTGGTTCTGGAGAGAGAGCAAGTTTCTGCTTAAAGTGAACCGAGATGTATTTTTCATGTTTCCATATAAGGAGATATGTAAAGGCTGGGTTTTTTAAGCTGATTTTTAAAAATTTTTTTTTTGGCTGACTGGAAAAATTTCCATTCAGATTGTCCCCTTCATCTATTGTAACTTCGGCAGAAGACCCTCGAAAACCCTGGAGAAGCAGCGCAAATAATATCTTCTGAATTTTACTTCTGAGGGTAATATTTTAGATCATCTCCATTTCCTTTTACAGTATGATCGTGACTCTTCCTGGGCTGAATGCTGAAGCAACAGGAGGATGTGTGGAAGCTTGAAGGGGAGGGTTTTTTTTAATATGGTAATACCTGTGTGCAAGGCAACAGTCATAATGCCTTCATTTTAAGACTGTTCTCTACATCTGAACCATTTAAAAAAATTTAAGACACAACCAATGGCTTCTAGGAATGCAGGAATAGCAGAAGGGCATTCAGTCCTGCAAACCATTCAATTAGATCGTGACTGAGCATTATATGAATTTAATTTGCCTGTATTGGTTCTGTAACATACTTGCCCGACAAAATATGGGTCCAGCTCAGTTTTGAAGTTTTCAGTTGTTCTAATCTCAAAAGTTTTTCAGCAAAAAGAGTCTGATTTCCATTGCCCTTAGTGTGACGAAGTGCTTCCTGATCTCATGCCTAAACTGGCTAACGAGGTTTAACCCCTTCAATTCTGGTTGACGACCCCATTGAGGGAGTCAAGAATCAAATTTCAATGAGATACATGAAACCACTTAGGCCATCACAAACAGGCTCCTGGAGCATATATTGTCATTTGATTCATGCCCTTCCCCTGGAAAACAATGAAATCATTCGACAGTGCGTTCTGTCTGTCTTGTGCCTGTGCAGTTGGAAGACAGGTATATCAAAGATTTCTATTATTTTCTTGATTTTTTTTAGAAGTTGGAATCAAGTATATTCTGTGTACAAGTACACTAGTTAATTCCATAGAGTCATTTTCTTTCTCCTTGAAAGAGCTATTCAATCAGGCCCACTGCTCTCTTCCTTTCCCATGTTCCTGTAAATATTTCCTTTACTAGTACTTATGACAACCCTTTTGAAAGTTACTGCCCTGAGGCAGTGTATTCTAAATTATAAATACTCACTTTGTGAAAGAAATTCACTTCATCTCACTTCTTGAACATTGCATATTTGTTCAATGTTGATGAAAGCACTTACAAAATCACACCTTAATTAACTTCTGGTGAGGATCTTTCCCAGTGACATAAATGCTTGAGTATGTTCAAACCCATGCCAGGAGTTAAGTATACAATCAAGATTTTGAAAATGTTGCAATATAAATGACAGGATAGTGCAACAGTTTATTGCTTCTTTTGTACATTTACACTGACAACTACAAAAATAATCTGAAATTAGAAAACAGTGGGCCAAATCTTGAGGCATGGTGTGGGGCTGGATGAACACAGCAGGCCAAGCAGCATCATAGGAGCAGGAAAGCTTGACGTTTCGGGCCTAGACCCTTCATCAGAAATGGTAATACCTGTGTGCAAGGCAACAGTCATAATGAGTACATTATTTCTGATTTCGCATTTCTGATGAAGGGTCTAGGCCTGAAATGTCAAGCTTTCCTGCTCCTATGACGCTGCTTGGCCTGCTGTGTTCATCCGGCCCCGGACCTTGTTATCTCGGATTCTCCAGCATCTGCAGTACCTTTTATCTCAAATCTTGAGGCATAACTGGTTTTGCCTCCTAGCTGGAGATCTAGTGAGTGACATGCGCTGCTTCTTTTTGGGAACACCGCCAAGTTACAAGCCAATCAGACAGTGATGAACTCACTGACGGACCTTGCCCTGGAATCACTACCACTGAGGCAGAAGTCTAGCCAACTGAAAGCTGTCGGTCAATCAGAGGCCTTGAGCTCAGTAGCACCACTGGGTAGGCTCTGGATGCATTCGGAAGGACAGGCACCAGAGTCAAGGGATTGTGAAGCAATCCAGGCCACAGGTATGCAATCTGATGAGGGCATGGTGGTTTGCAGGGGAGGATCGGAGGGAGAGGGAGGGAACAAGACTGGCGTCACAACAGGCTTTGATTCCCAATGTTCAGTCCATCAATCAGGTACTGAATGCCTGAGGAGGGAAGTAGTTGGTGTCCAGACAGGCTACAGCTCACCCAATTATATGCCCTTCCCATCTCCAAGTTTGCCACCAGGGAGAACTTCTACTCTAATTAGGACTAGATACTGGATCAGTAGACAGATTGAGAGTATTTTTGATCATTTCACATGGGATTCTATGACTGGGATTCTGAAAAATGGGTTAAATGTTAACTTGTGCCATTTGCCAGAATTGTAAATCATGTTCGTACATGTTTTGAAACAGTAAACAGCTTCCATCTCATTTCCATGATTATAGCAAAAAGCTGTGGGTCTGCTGCAATGGTTGCTGCTGTCTCTACATTCAGCAAGAAACTGATCACCCTGGGCTAATATTATGTTGTGAAACCTTCTAGTTTTCTGTTCTTAAAGGCATTCTGACCCTCTGAAAGGAAAGCTGTACTCATTCACAGGAGATTATTGCTAAATGCTACCACTGCCATTTAAAACAAGGAAAATGAAACACACAGGTAAAGATAAAGTTTGAGAGTTGCTGACGGGATACTGTCCTAATGTCGTAGATGGAGTGACAGATAGCTGTTATGAGTGGGGAGTGGGATGATGGGGGAGGAAGAGCATTAATTCTCAGGAAGGATTGGGAGCAGCTCAACTCCTAGCATCCAGATCTGAGAATATTGCACTCATGCCTTAAGATACCATGATATCATTAGACTTTTTACAGCACGGTATGCAGCAGTGCAGCCTCACACTTGAATAGCTCAAAGCACAGATTAGGGAGGCGGGGACAAGCTGGGCTGGTTTTGGGATGTGGTAGGGGGACGGGAGATTTTGAAGCTTGTGAAGTCCACATTGATACCATTGGGCTGCAGGGTTCCCAAGTGGAATATGAGTTGCTGTTCCTGCAACCTTCGGGTGGCATCGTTGTGGCACTGCAGGAGGCCCAGGATGACATGTCATCCAAGGAGTGGGAGGGAGAGTTGGAGTGGTTTGCGACTGGGAGGTGCAGTCATTTGTCGCGAACCGAGCGTAGGTGTTCGGCAAAGAGGTCCCCAAGCCTCCGCTTGGTTTCCCCGATGTAGAGGAGGCCACATTGGGAGCAGCGGATACAGTATACCACATTAGCAGATGTGCAGGTGAACATCTGTTTGATGTGGAAAGTTTCCTTGGGGCCTGGGATGGGTTTGAGGGGGGAGGTGTAGGGGCAGGTGTAGCACTGCCTGCAATATCAATGATATCAATGTGGACTTCACAAGCTTCAAAATCTCCCCTCCCCTGACCGCATCCCAAAACCAACCCAGCTCGTCCCCGCTTCCTTAACCTGTCCTTCCTTTTTCCCACCTATCCACTCCTCCCACCTCAACCCCCACACCGACCTCCTACCTACCAGCCTCATCCCCGCCTCCTTGACCTGTCCATCTCCTCTCCACCTATCTGCTCCTTTATCCATCTTCCATCCACCTCTCCCCCTCTCTCTATTTATTTCAGAATCCCCTTCCCCTCCCCCATTTCTGAAGAGGGGTCCAGACCCAAAACGTCAGCTTTCCTGTTCCTCTGATGCTGCTTGGCCTGCTGTGTTCATCCAGCTCTACACCTTGTTATCTCCGACTCCAGCATCGGCAGTTCCTACTATCTCAGATTGATATCCTATTTTAATGACCTTCAGAAGTGAATTAATTAAGTACCAAAAGATATTTATGTCATCTTTTGGGTAGCCTAAAGAGGCTTCAGATCCCCACTCCTGCAGAGCTGCCGAACACCTCTGGCATTATGGATGTGATGGATGATGGAGTTTCTCCTGATAATGACTGTATATCCATACAACTCAAATCCCTCAAAAGATAGAAGACATGTCAGTTAGCAGAAAGACCTTCATGCACTTGGTACTAGAAATGTGATACCACCTAATCTCTGGAGGTCTCCACTCACTAACAGCATCCTCACCCCTCCTCTTATTCAGAGAGTTCTAAGACATATTAATAAGGTTGCCATTAAAGAAATTATGTTTCTTAGGGTCTCAAGGGGAAACACGATTGTAAGTATAATCAAAATATTATTTGAATATTGTGTAATCAAACTGGAACACTTTACAAAAAATGAACTGCGGATGCTTAAGATCTGAAACAAAAACAGAAATTGCTGGAGAAACTCAGCAGGCCTAACGGCATCTGTGGAGAGAAAGCAGAATTAAAGTTTCAGGTCCAGTGACCCTTCTTCAGAACAGACTGTAGCTTGGAAAAGATTGAGACATATGCTGAAGATGGAGTGGAGGGAGGGTGATAGGAGTAAACGATAGGTAGAGATGGAGCCCACAGAGATAGGAGAGCAGTTAAGCAGACAGAGGAATGGGTTAAGGTCAGCCTGAAAGAATAAGTATCTTTTAATGGGGACTATTGGGAACTGACAATGGGTTGTTTGTGGTAGCAGCCCATGTGATGATAAGTACTCATGTGTGGGGAGAACACATAGACAAAGGAGCTCAGGCCCTGAAATGACTGAACTCAATGTTGGGTCCTGAAAGCTCCAAGGTTCACAAGCAGAAATGATGGGCTGTTCTTCCAGTTTGTGCGGAGCTGTGCTGGAGCTCTACGGCAAACCTGAGACAGAGATGTTGGCCAAGGAGCACACTGGCGTGTTGAAATAGCAGGCTACTGGAAGTGCAGGGTCATTTTGCAGACAGAGCATAGATGTTCTGCAAAGCTTTCAACAAGTCTCCATTTTGTATCCCCAGTGTAGAGGAGGCCACATTGTGAATACAGGACATTAGATTGAGTGAAGAGCAAGTAAATCGCTGCTTCACCTAGAAGGTGTGTCTGGGGCATTGGAGCGTGAGAAGGGAGGAGGTAAACGGGCAGGTGTTATACCTTCTGCAATTGCTTGGGAAGGTGCTGTGGGAGTGTGGGGAATGGAGGAGGTGTGTACCTGAGGGAATGATCCCTGCAGAACACTGACAAGGAGAGGGAAGGGAATATGTGGCGGGTGATGGCGTCCCATGGGAGGTGGTGAAAATGGCAGCTAATTAACCTTTGGATGAGGATGCTGGTCGGGTAGTAGGTGAGGATGAGGTGGTTCCTACTGCTATTGTGGGAGAGAAGAGAAGGGGTGAGGGCAGAAATGAGTTGTAAACGGCTGAAGGCCCTGTCAACCATGATGGTGGTGAATCCTCAGTTGAGGAAGAAGGTGGATATTTTGGATGCCCCCTGATTATTGAATAGATGATAGAATACCTACAGTGTGAAAATAGGCTATTCAGCCCAACAAGTCTACGTCAACCCTCTGAAGGGCATCACACACACACAGAGATCCCACCCAATAATTTTCATGGCTAACACATTTAACCTACACCTAACCATCCCTGGCCACTATAGCATGGCCTATCCACCCAATTTGCACATCTTTGGACAGTGGGAGGAAACTGGAGCACCTAGAGGAAACCCACACAGAAACAGGGAGAATGTGCAAACTCCATACAGTTGCCCAAGGGTGGAATCAAACCCAGGTCCCTGGTGCTGTGAGGCAGCAGTGCTAACCACTAAGCCACCATGCTGCCCCTTGTGGCAGCTGCCATCATTGGAACAGATACAATGGAGATAGAGAAACTGGGAGAATGGAACGGAACCTTTACAGGAAGCAGGGTGTAAGGATGAATACTCGAGGTAACGGTGGGGATCAGTGGGTTTGTAGTGGATACTGGGGGCCAGCCTATCCCCAGAAATGGAAACAGAGATGTCGAAGAAGGGAAGGGAGGAGTCAGAAACAGACTAGGTGAAAGTGAGAGCAGGGAGAAAATTGGAAACAAAATTGATATTTTTTTCTCCAATTCCAGATGAGAGAGGGAAGCAGCACTGATGATGTTATCAATGTACCACAGAAAGAGTCGTAGTTGGGGTCCAAAGTAGGACTGGAACAAGGAATGTTCCATGTACCCCACAAAGAAAGACATAAATGGGGCCCATGTGGGTACCCAATAGCCACACCTTTGACCTGAAGAAAGTGAGAGGAGTGAAAGGATAGATGTTCAGAGTGAGGAAGATCTCAGCCAGGCAGATGAATGTGGTGGTGGTGGAAGGGGACGGTTCAGGCCTTTTTCTCCAGGAAGAAGCAGAGGGCCCTGAGACCACCCTGATGGGGGATGGATATGTAAAGGGATTGGACATCCATAGAAAAGAGGAGGCAGCTGGAGCCCACAAACTGGAAATTCTGAAACTGGTATAAAGCGTCAGAAGACTGGTGGATATAAATGGAAAGGGACTGGACAAGGGGAGAAAAAAATTCATGTTGAGGTCAGAAGAGGTAGGGGATTAGACATGGTTCTCTGTGGCCAGGATCAAGAGTCCCTTAGGCTGTGTTGCGTGCCTGGTGCCCAGGTTCAGGATTGGGCTACAGAGGAACTTAGAGTGGGAGAGGAAACATCCAATTGTTGTGGTCCATGTAGATACCAATGATTTAGGTAGAAAGAGGCAAGAGGCTCTGCTGAAGGGATATAGAAGCTAAAAGCTAAATGAAATATCAGAATCAAAATGGTAAAAATCTCCACATTACTACCTGAACCATGAGCAAATCGGTAAAGGGTCAACAAGACAACAAGAAGTAAACATGTGGCTCAAGGATTGGTGTGGGAGAAACAGTTTCAAATTCATGGGACTTTGGCACCAGTACTGGAGGATGAGGGGATGGGATCTGCTTGAATCATGCTAGAACCAGAGTCCTGGTATATCACATTACGGGGCTACGGATAGGGCTTAAAACTTAATTGTGTGTTTGTGTGTGTGTGTGTGTGTGTGTATGTGCAGGGTTTGGAGACTATGAGCTTGGAGGCAATGCAGGGGAATTTACTAGATGAAAGAAGTTGGTGACTGTTATGGACACAATGGCCTGGTGTTCAACGATGGCATCATGGTCCAGGGGAATATAGGAGGAGGTATCCGAGAGCTGACGTTCAATCTCTGCAATTTAGAGGTCAGTACGACAGACTACAACAGCACCACCCTTATCGGCAGGCTTAATTACAGAGTCAGGGGTGTATCTAAGAGCATGGAGTGCATTCTGTTCAAGGGAGGTAGGTTCAAATCGGTGAGAAGGGCAGAGAAATTATGATGGCTAATGTTGCTTTGACAGTTCTTGATGAACAGGTTGAGTGCAGGTAAAAAGCCAGAGGGAGAGGACCAGATGGAGGGACAGTGTTGGAGGTGGGTGAAGGCACCTCTTGGACGGGGAGAGGACTCCTGTCCAAAGAAATGGACACAGAGGCGAATGTGACGGGAAAAGAGTTCAAAGTCATGTCGTGCTCGAAATTCATTGAGGTGGAAATGCAGAGGGATAAAACTAAGAACTTTGCCGAGTACAGGACATTCAGCAACAGAGAGTGGAAGGTCAGAAAGGATAGTAAACACTCGACAGGAGATGGAGTTAGGAGAGGGGATGGAGTCAGAGGGAAGGGGAAGGGACAAAGGTTTCAGATGGGCGTGGGTATCTCTGAGGCATTGCGTCTTGAGTCCCCCCGTGCCAAAACGAAAAGAAAAAGTTTCTTGTTAGAACATCGAATGAGCCACAGGGTGAAGCAGATCTGGGGGCAGGGCAGCTCTGAGCCAGCGTGAGGTGGTTCTGATAGAGAGAGAGGTTAAGCGTGTGCAAACGGCGATGCAGGCACTGAATGGATCACAGAATGAGGCAAGAAATTATTTCTCCTTGAACTGATTCTTTTGGGATTGATCATATTAAAGCTTTACCTTAGATCTCATTGTAATCAATTGCTTCTGCAGCAATATAGTTTTACTGTTTTCTGATTGTTGCAAATTGTGGTGCAGTTAATTGGGCACAAGTTCTTGCATGTCATATTATTATGATTTGGGTGTTTCCATGGCAAAACTCCAAACTAAAAGACATTAAACTTCACAATTTCAGGGCTTATATGTTTTCATCATCACTTTCTGATGTTGCTTCCTTGTCACTTTATTTGAGGACATTATGATACTTCCTTGACAGCATAAACTAGCAGATTTATTGAAGATCTAGTCACTCAAACTGCTCTGCAATGTGCAAATTATGGGAACAAAAAAGCACCAGTACAATGAGCTAGCTTAAGAACATCGTGATTTAAGAGGATAAACCTTAATTATTGATTTATTTTTCACACTTAAGTTTAGATCTTACAAATTATGATTTCCAGCAGAAAGCTTCACCTTTATTTAGATCAGGAATTCAAGTGCAGGAGTCAGCAAATTCTGGAGGAATTAAGTCAAAGAAAGGAAAGTTCTGTGAAGTCGATTAATTTTCATGCCAGAATTTCCCTACTTGTGAGGCTCTGCATCAGAATTTCAAAATTGTGCAATCTTCCCTCCACTAGGTTTTAGTTTAAACTTTTGCTACACACACAGCCAATATAGTTGAGGCAACTTGTTGCACACTGTAAAAGAGGAGGCTTTCCTCGGTAAATTCCCTTCAGGGAGATAAAAGCTGAAAAGATACGAGTTGTTTCAGTCAAGGGCAAAGGCAAAGGTAATTGGATTCCAGAAAAGTCTCAGGGAACTTCTCAAGTAGTAGCATGTATAGACCACATCAGAATTTTATGAGCATGGTGGATCAGTTAAATCTTCACCGTTTACATTTCACCAGTAAGGCATTTTTGGAGCTTTATGCTTTCCTCCAGTGGGACTTTCTTTTTGTTTATTCGCAGGATGAGGGCATTGCTGGCTAGGCAGCATTCATTGCCTAATCCCTCTAATTGCCCTGAGGGCAGCTAGAGTCAACCACATAGCTGTGGGTCTGTTGTCATATATAGATCAGACCAGGTAAGGATGACAGTTTCCTTCCCTAAAGTGTATTAGTGAACCAGATGTTCTTTTCCTAACAATCGCTAATGGTTTCATGGTTGTCATTAGATTCTTAATGTTAGATTTTTATTGAATTCAAATTCCACCAACTGCCTTGTCAGATTTTGAATCTGGGTCGCTAGAACGTTACCGAGGATCTGGATTAACAGTCCAGTGATAATATAACTAGACCAGCAACTCCACTGACTTAGTAGAGATTCAGGAACGGTTTCCTAATGACTCACCATGACTTCAAGTGAATATAAAGTGATCCCCATGAAAGCGCTGGTTTGTGAATTGCTATCAGATAACCTCATTGAGGATGCTGCCTCAGACATACAAAAGGCGATTTGCTCTACCAGCTTATTTTACCGCAGAAAGCTGCAGTGGCACTTGCTTCCACAGCGGTAGCTATGGTTACTGCAAACATTTCACATTTTGTTTTACATCATTTACCATTGCAATCAAGTTCTGCATCTTACAATTAGAAAGTAGCACCAATGGTAAAACCTCAAGTTCCTTCTTGCAGTGGTGCTTACTTCAAACCTATTGCCTCATACTCCAGACAGCTAACAGTCTGACCTATAGTTACCTCTTCTTACTTAATTCATTGGCACTAATGCAAGGAAAATGTTAATGCTGCTGTAAATTGTAGCTTGTGGCCTGGAGTTCTTCATGCAAATCCAACTAAATTTTTGAAAAATACTTCAATTTCTAAAAGAACTTTCCCTCAAACAATGTTTGCAATACATATTTACTCGTGACTATGACAAAATACAGCCCTTATCGTACTGTAGCATTTCAACTCTATAGTAACATCAAGTAACACCACAGGTGCCACTGTTTAAATTGGACTAAAAGTAATGATTTAATGTGCTACCTTTCCACTTAAGACATTTAAATTGTTCTATAATACCCAGTACAAGGCCAATGATTAATAGTTGGCCATTTTGTTTAGAAAATGCTTTGTCTCATGAAGAAATGTCAGATGCTGTGGAATTGCAACTCCAAACTGTTGTGCAGGATATGACACTGGTGAGTAAGCAAGATTTGCACCATTTCATGCAAACTACTCTGACTATTCTGAAAGGAGTGTGAAAAGAACTTCGGCTGATTCACAACTCCATTTCAGTACATTGCTCCTGTAAAGTATGAGCCTATTTAAGCCCCAATAAGGCCTGCCCCTGAACTCTGCCTCCACAACTTCTGCTTGTTGCTGTCCCTCACTTGTCACCTTTCCCACTAATATGGGCCATTACATTCATGCAACAATGTAGCCTGTTTCACACTCAATGTACTTGAGACAAGCCAATATTGTCTGCAAGCATATTGGATTTCTCATTGAAGAAGGCTCATTAAGACATTTTAAATTGGCATTATTAAAGAATTTCACTTTTATTTTTTGATATCCCTCTCCTATAAGGATGTCTCACTTTGGAATGGCACTTCTAGAGATTTGGACAATGTTGTTTTCAGGAGACAATGCATTGTCTCTCATAAACAGAATTGTCCATCTTTGCTGAGCTTCTGATCATGTGTTGTCAAGAGTGTGTTTTGAGACTGGAGCAATTTCACTCAGGATGTTTTTTGACCCCCAACTGCCTCACCACCCATGCTGACTCTCAAAAAAATTTCAGCTTTAAGGGCCTCCTGGAACCTTTTTATAATTTAATAAGCCAGCACAAGGTCATTATTGAAATCTCAGCAAGCAATAGGAAAATGCAGCAACAAATTAAGCAGCTGACTTTACATTATCAGTAAAGATCCACTGTTTGCCCCCTAGTGTGTGCATTTAGTGTGTTATTCCTGACAAAGCTGCATTAGGTGCTCCTGAGTGCAGACAGCTGACAGCAAAGGCCACATGTTCACACTTGTATTTCTTTTCACTAACAATTTCTGATCTGTTCCATATGCAGGTGATTGTTTCTTTGTAGCTGAGAAAATGAGATGTGTACAGACAGGAAACCTCAGTCTTCAATGGCTTTCCTGTCACACCCTAAATTCAAAAACGTCCACCCACTATATTCCCATGCCGAACAACTACAGCTCCTACATATCAGTTCTGAAGAGGGGTCACTCCTCAGAACCTGAAAAGCTAACTCTCCCTTCTCTCCATAGATGCTGCTAGAACTGCTGGGTCTTTCCAGCATTTCCTGTTTTTGTTCCTAAATGTTTGTTTTCTTTATGAAACCACAGGCAGGATAGTTCTATCGTTGTTCATTAATCTAGTGATTTCACCCACCGCTGTTGGTCACTCTATTTACTGGCAGCAGATTTCAGCGCCATAGGGCTTGGGTGCTACAGGGCCTGGGAGCAAGAGAAAACTGATAGGTGTCCACTCGGATTATTCCCAGCACACTCACCCCAATTGCCATGTTTTGAAGAGCAACAGTGTGGATTTCCTATGCGTGTGCTAGAAGTGACCCCTGGTCCCCAGCATCACAGATACCTGGCTTCAGCCAATTCAATTCACTTTATGTGATATCAACAAACTGTTGGAGACACTGGATACTGCAAAGCCTATGGGCCCTGACAACATTTCAGCAACAGCCATGAAGAGTTGTGCTCGAGAACTTGCCTCTCACCTAGCCAAGCTGTTCCAGTACAATTACAACACTGGCGTCTACCCCACAATGTGGAAAATTGCTCAGGTATGCCCTGCACATAAAAAGCAGGACAAATCCAATCCAGCCAATTACTGCCCTATCAGTCTACTCTCGATCATCAGTAAAGTGATGGAAGATGTCATCAACCGCACTTACTCAGCAATAACCTGCTTAGTAGCACCCAGTTTTGGTTCCGCCAAGGACACTCAACTCCTGATCGCATTACAGCCTTGGTTCAAACATGAACACAAAAGCTGAATTCCAGAGGTGAGGTGAGGGTGACAGTCCTTGACATCAAAGCTGCATTCGACTGAGTGTGGCATCAAGGAGCCCTCGCAAAACTGGAATCAATGGGTATGAAGGGGGAAACTCCCTGGTGTTTGGAGTCATAGGAAGATAGCTGTCATTGTTGGAAGTCAGTTATCGCAGCTCCAGGACATCTCTGCAGGAGTTCCTCAGGGTAGTGTCCTAGACTCAACTATCTCCAGCTGCCTCATCAATGACCTTCCCCCCCATCATAAAGTCAGAAGTGGGGATGTTCGCCAATGATTGCATAATGTGCAACACAATTCACGAGTCCCTCAGACACTGAAGCTGCTTATGTTCAAATACAACAAGATCGGGACAAAGCGCCACACAAATGCTAGGCTATGGCCATCAACAATAAGAACCAATCCCACCACCGTCCCTTGACATTCAGTAGTGTTACCGTCAGTGAATCCCCACCTATCAACATCCTGGTGGTTACCATTGACAAGGAACTTAACTGGACTCACCGCATAAACATGATCACTACAAGAGCAGGTCAGAGGCTAGGAATACTGCGATAAGTTACTCACCTCCTGACTCCCCAAAGCCTGTCCACCATTTACAAGATACAAGTCAGGAGTGTGATGGAATACTCCCCACTTGCCTGGATGGGTACAGCTCCAACAACAGTCAAGAAGCTTGACATCATCCAAGACAAAGCAGCACATTTTGATTGGCCCTACCTCCACAGGCATCCACTCCACCACTGATGCTCAGTAGCAGCAGTGTGTACTACCTACATGATAAACTGCAAAAATTCGTCAAGGATCCTCAGACAGCACCTTTTAAACCCACAATCATTTTCATCTGAAAGAACAAGGGCCACAGATTCATGGGAACACCACCACCTGCAAGTTCCCCTCCAAGACACTCACCATCCTGTCTTGGAAATATATCGCTATTACCTTACTGGGTCAAAATTCTAGAATTCCTTCCCTAATGGCTGTGTGGCTCAGCCCACAGCAGGTGGACTGCAGCAGTTCAAGAAGGCAGCTCACCACCATCTTCTAAAGGACAGCTAGGTATGGGCAATAAATGCTGGCCAAACAGCAATGCCCAAATCCCACAAATGAATAAAAAAAAATTGTTCAGCGAAGGCAGATGATAATATCAGTTCAGGATATGGGAAGTAGGCTGGAGAGTGCAGTCATGGTTATGTGGAATATTCCTACTGATTCTTTTTTCAAATCTTATGTTTAACTTTGAAGAAACCAACAACCTACCGTTTTGAACCACCCAAGTCCCTCCAGTTAATTCCCTCTATTAGCATGCACCGCCAAACACGTACGTAAGGGACGATCACCATTCCACTACCCAAACCTCACAACTCCACTACTTTTGCAGTGAATGTATGAATGCGAATGTAAAACTACCTTTCTATTCCCTTCTAACTTCTGCTTAACACCTTCAGCACTGCCATTGAGAACATTAGAGCTCTGTCTCTCTCTCTCTCTCTGAACCATTTCTCCATTGATCTGATTTCTTCCCACCAAGAAAATAACACTTCCAGAGTCATATTTAGGAAATGCAGTACACGTCAATTGGTGCCAAGCTTAGATGAACCTATTGTTCTAAGTGACCTTGGCGTCAATCAGCAGGTGTTCAGCGCTGAAGGAGCGAGTACTGTGAAATTTGCATGAAGTCTGCATCACTTCCATAGGGCATGAGCCAGTTGCATATCGTGACCTTCAAATCCACTTATCCAATTTTCAGCCCACTTATTTTGGATCTGTTTTGTTTGTTACCATGTTCTTTCCTATTTGTTGACTCTCTTGGTTTATTTATTGTTGCCATGCAAAGATCCGGTCGCATCAATATCAGTGCCACTTTTTAATAGAACTGAAAAGAGGTACAAATATAGCCATCCATATACACTGTCTCCTTCATGCTATCTGGTTTAGTTGTGTCCAGTCCTGGATTTTATGAATAAATTCAAGACTGGAGAACTATTTATTAGTTCATTTGTGCCTATTTGTCTTTTTCTATCAGGATCTTCATAATAGGTGTAAGTAACTCATATATTTCTGTGATCTGCTTCAGCTCCAGTACTTACTCTTATCTTTGTGTTGTTCTCATTTGACTGATCGTGTTGGCAAGGGATAGTGAGGACAAACAAATAGTCTGCAATGTACACGGTACCATTAATATCAGAATGACACCTCCGTCTTTGGTAAGAGGCAACTGTTTTCACATTTGCTTGTGAGGCATGATCTTTGGGGTGGCACAGTGGCTCAGTGGTTAGCACTGCCGCCTCACAGCGCCAAGGACACGGGTTTGCCTCAGGTGACTGTGTGGAGTTTTCACATACTCCCTGTGTCCGCGTGGGTTTCCTCCGGTTGATCCAGTTTCCTCCCACAGTCCAAAGATGTGTGGTTTAGATGGATTAGCCATGCTAAATCGCCCATAGTGTCCAACGATGTGGGGGTTAGCCACGGAAGATGCAGGGTTATAGGGTTGGGGTGGATCTGAGTGGGATGCGCTTCAGAGGGTCGGTGTGGACTCGATGAGCCAAATGGTCTGTTTCCATACTGTAGGGATTCTATAATTTCCCAAAAACTATATCATGGTGGGCATTTTATGAAGGATATATATGGAACTTTTTGTCTTTTATGTGGACAGAATTTTTGAGGAATGTAATAAATGGATAGTTTTACAATTCATTAATGTGAAGTCAAGATGAATAGCTGCAAATGAATAGCAACAGACTTTGCTGACTGCCTATAATTTTCAGTTCATATGCATAAATAGTAAAAGTTTGACTTTTAATTGATTGACAGATCAAATTTAAAAATTATAAAGAAATGCATCAACATAAAGGTAGTTGGAGTTGAACATGTCTCTTCATTTCTACCAATGTGTTGTGAATGGGGAGGTGTTTGAAGCCACCATTCAAATAATTTTATTTGCGTTGGCCATCAGCATAGCTGTGAACACTGATAATTTTAACTGCTGCAAAATGGTGCATGTGGCAAATTGGATGCATAACTAATTTCACAAACTGTGCTCACTGCCGGCATTCCCCACACCCCTCAATGAACATATGGCAGGAGAACAACAGAAGAATTGCCTCTTTTAAAGTTGATATTCACGAGGGGCAATTCTCCTATCTCTGTTGCCATCCTTCTGCTTTGAAACAGATGATAACTGAAACAAAATAGCTTGGCTGGTTGATAAGTCAACTTTAGTACCTGTCTGTTCCAGTTTTGTTCTGGAACCTGAATTAGGCTTTATATTTCCAAAGTAATGAACTTAAGTGGTGTGGACAGGTTGGAGAAGATGAGGTTGCTCTACTCTGACAGCAATGTTTTTGTGAGGAGACTTAATAGATCCTATCAAAATCATAAGGCATCTGGACAGAGCAGACAGGGGAACACTGTTGCCTTAAGGTGAATGGTAGACGAAGTAAAGGTGACATGAGGAGAAACTTTTTATGCAGCTTGTGACTAGAATCTTGAATGTGATTCCTAAAAATATGGTAAAAGCAGATTCAGTCATGACTTTCAAAGGGGAATTGGATAATTGCTAGGAAAGAACAGTCATTGGAGAATTACAGGGAAAGGGTACAGATATGAAGGGCCAAATGGACCCCTTCTGTGCTGTAACTATTTCATGTTTCTATGAAAACAAGATTGTTCTCATCTCTGATGCCCTTCATTCTTGATTAGCTGACTGAAGAATGACTTGGTTGCTCATAACAGTTTAACAGTTAGCCCAGCAAGATGGAGTGCTTAAAATTAGAAAGTTGGAGGATGCAGTGAAGGGAATTAGATAAGTAATTGAAGGAACAATGTACGGAATACTTAAATGATTAATTGAATGGCTCTGTCAAAGAGCTGGCAAAGGCATAAGGGGATGAATAGCTGCATTTTCTGTTGCATCTTTCTACTGTAATGGGACCTGATCCTTCTTTGACACATGATGGGATAACAGGGAAAAAAATTTGAGCAAAAGATTATCAAATGCAGTTTCTGCAAAGACCTCTGACATATTAGCTACTGAAGAGGTTTCGAAGTGCCCATCTTGTATAAATTGGTGCTTGAAAGAAATTGAAACTTTTTTTAACCAAATCACTTGATTGTTGAGACAATGGGATAGTGCTACTCTGAGGGTATTACATTTGAACCATGGTGTTCAGACAGAATCAAGGATGCTTTGTTCTGCACCTGACCTGAATGTGTTAAATCCGCTGATTGAGAGACTGAGAGAAAGTCAATTATTCCATGCATCACCACTGACACCTATTGCACTGAGCAAAAGTATAAATAACTTGGTAAAGAAATAAGCGAAGAGTGCTCTGGATTGCATCAAATGATACACAAATGCAGGTTTCTCAGAAGCCAAAGTTGTATTAATTCCCCAAGATCAAGAATGTAAGCGTAAGATTACATGACCTTTAGCACCGCCTGACTTTTGTTGTCAAGTTTTAAAAATAGGAGTTTGAAAATATTCACATATGAAATTAAGGGCAATGAGACATGATTGAAGTGTTCTCTGGCTGTGTGAAGAACAACTAGCAGTTCGGCAATAAGCAGAGAGCTCTACTCTCTGAAAGTTGAGTCACAGCTGCCTTGCTTTGCAATTGGCTACTGATTTTCTCAGCGCCACTGGGTTCAGTTTACATGGCTGTGAGGTGATCATGGTCTGCCTGGACTCCTCCATTCAGAATCCAGCATTATAATCAGACCACTAGGATACTATACAACATGATAATGAGAAATTGAAAACTCCATCAGCAAGGTTTTGTAAGAGATCAATACTTAGTCTGCTTAGCAGCTGCCAGCCTCTCTGAATATGCCTGTGAAGCTTTCATGGATATATCTCTCTGCTGATTTGAGAAGAACTGGCAGAGGCATTCCTTCCCAACGTTGTTCAAATAGGAATATTCACTTAACCACGGACACCATATCTAGGTGAACTATTTGATGCGGTAGTAAGAGTATAGGCACAATGTCCTAACCTTGTATAGGATACTGTGATGTTCCCGTTCTTTTCACAAACCATTTGTGAAATGCTATTCGGGAAGGGCTGAATTATGTATGTTGTAATAATAATAAATGTTATAATACTGGTTTGACAATCTGCCAGGTTATAGAGATGGGAGAAGGGTCTGGTAAAACTTACAATGAACGTTATCTGAAAAGTTGTCACTAATGCAGTACTTGAAAGGTAGGTTGGCAATTCAAATGAGGCTGATTATCAGTAGCAGCCATTGATATACGGCATATTTAGGAATGCTTACAGGCACTTGAAAAATACAAATACTTAGCCAGGTATTAGGTTCATGTTTTGAGCAGGAAAATCGAAACAGGATCGGCCCTAGGATAGTTTATGACAAACAAATTGTTTAGATATTTTAAATATTAAAGGAAAAATGCAACATATTAAAAATAGGAGTCCAAATTTTTGAACGTGGAGGCAAGCCTAGCGAGAGGAAGGGCAGATTTTGCCACTTATGCCATGACCATGGCATTAGATGCCTCCTAATGACTGGCAGGACTGATATTATCGTGCCAATCAGAGGGTCAGCAGCTCTAAAAATCAGCAGTTCCTCCAGAAGTGACTGGTGATGCTGATGCATCTCGAGGGTAATTTAACAAGGAGACAACTTGAAGAGGTAAAAGTGAATTGTTAACTGATAGCGTGAAAGACAGTATAGGCCCCTTGGATCAGAGGGAGTGTCCCTCCAGATACTTCTTTCAGACCTTGTGATCTGCCATTCGTAGCTGTTACTCTCTCTTTGTGGCATAGATAATCCACTGATAATCCATTGATAATCCACTGAACTACTGTAGGAAGACTGCCCCCATTAAGTTTATGGTCCTTCATGTGGCAGGGAGCAGCCACTACACTGGCAAAACAAGGCCAGAAAATCATCTGCAAATTGGGTCTTTAATTACAGTTATTCGTTGCTGACCTCCTGCTGCACATATCTCCGAGGCCTATGTGAGGTCATGGCTTTCGGAAATGGAAGGTTGATCAGCGCACACACGGTTACTCAGCAACTGTGGAATGGCTGTGCAGCCTCGAGGGAACGTTGCCAGAGGGCTGGGAACGTTCAGCCCAAAGTCTCATCCCTATCCAGCTTTGAAACTCCCTCTTCATCTTCTTTCCTCTCTTCTTCATGTATCTAACCCTCATTATGCCTCAAATGGCCTTTTTCTGCACCAAGGCAGTTGTGAGACTTTGTACTTAAACTAAAATAGTGACGCATTATTCAGGCAAAAGGGGCATCATATCAAACCCAGGGCCCGTGCTTAGATATGAAAACAGAAATTGCCGGGAAAACTCAGCAGGTATGGCAGCATCTGTAGAAAGAAAGCAGTGTTAATATTACATAATATTACCTATAATATTCACTCTGGTTTCTCGCCACAGATGCTGCCAGACCTACTGAGTTTTATTTAGCAATTTCTGTTTTTGTTTCTGAATGCCAGCATTCACAGTTTTTGTCCTGTGTTTAGATAGATAAAGAGTTATACAATACCTTTCAGCATGACCTGACATCTCAAAACACTTTACAACAGATGCAGCGAAGTGATGTATGCGAGACCATAACAGTCAATTTGCATGCAGCAAATTCCCATCAATATCATTGTGATAATGACTTTACAATCTATCTTCTTGCAATGTTCAATTGCAGAGATAAATCTCCTTTTCTTTTTTTTTTGAAACAGTGTAGTGGAATCTCATACCATTGTGAAAAGTATAAATGACTGTATGGTTTTGGGACTGTGTCTTTAAAGCAAAATGAATGGGGTTACGTGACCTGCTCTGAACTTTGCCTGACACCTAGAAGCATTTATTGTTGGAGATTGAAAGTGGACCAGATTATTTTGTTGCAAAGAAGATGCAAGGTGTTTACACTTCAGGACAATAATGTAGCTATAAGTTGGCATATAATGGTAGTCTGTAAGGGACAGTTACATCAGTTAGATAACTGGTTTGTAATGCAGTGTGATGCCAATAGCACAGGTTCAATTCCCACACTGGCTGAGATTACCATGAAGGAGACTTCTCAACCTCTCCCCTCACCTGAGGTGTCATGACCTTCAGGTTAAACCACTACAGTTGTGTGTCTCTCTCTCTCCCTAACTGAGAGATCAGCCCTATGGTCCACAAGGACGGTGACAACTTTACCTTTATATATTAACAGTGGATTGACTGAGAGCCTCCAAAGCCCCAGGAAAGGGTTGACAATATCCAGTTATGCTTTAAATTGCCCTCTTACTTCCGAGATAGGAGAGCTGAGGTCTGAAGCCTAGTTAATCTGCATTGTTACCTGGACACAAGGCCCACGTGATTCACATTGTTGTGGAAGTAGAGAAGTGTCCAAGGTATTCCGGAAAATTCTCAGCCAAGGTTTCTCTGCCAGAATCCACAGGGGCAGAGCAGCATTAGACAGCGAGATGATGTGGCTCACCACACAGCAATATGGATGGAAGCTCATACTCGGATTGAATGGACTGAATTCATGAGGATTTGAAATGAGGCTGGAAAATTTGCATAACTTATGCTAGGGGAAGAATCTCCAGAGGGAAAAAAAGATAAGCTAACTGTATAAGACAGTTTTGATTTTTTTTAAAAATCCAACTGGGAAAGGAAAAGAACAGAAATAAATCCTCAGGAACCAAAATTTCACGTGGGTGGTTTTTCCAGGAGAATTGAATGCCTGCTTAATGGCAATGTAAAATATATCAAGTGTGTTTCCAGACCATGGAGTGACAGATGGAGTTTAATTTAGATAAATGTGAGATACTGCTTTTGGAAAGGCAAATCAGGGCAGGACTTATAGACTTAATGGTAAGGTCCTGGGCAGTGTTGCTGAACAAAGAAACCTTGGAGTGCGAGTTCATTGTTCCTTTAAAGTGGAGTCACAGATAGATAGGATAGTGAAGAAGGTATTTGGTACGCTTGCCTTTATTGGTCAGTGCATTGAGTATAGGAGTTGGGAGGTTGAGTTGTGGGTGTACAGGACATTGTTTTGGCTACTTTTGAATATTGCATGCAATTTTGCTCTCCTTTCTATAGGAAGGATATTGTCTAACTAGGAAGGGTTTAGAAAAGGATGTTGCCAGGGTTGGAGGATTTGAGCTACTGAGAGAGGCTGAATAGACTGGAACTATTTTCCCTGGAGTACTGGAGGCTGAGAAGTGGCCTTATAGAGGTTTATAAAATCATGAGGGGCATGGATAGCGTAAATAGACAATGTCTTTTCCACAGATAGGGGAGTCCAAAACTAGAGGGCATAGGTTTAAGGAGAGAGGGGGAAGGTACAAAAGGGACCTAAGCAGAAACATTTTCTGCAGAGGGTGGTGTGTGTATGGAATGAGTTGCCACAGTAAGTGGCGGAGGCCAGTACAATTACAAGACTTAAAACACATCTGGATGGGCATATGAATAGGAAGGGTTTAACTGGCCAAATGCTGGCAAATGGGACTAGATTAATTCAGGCTATCTGTTCAGCATGGACGAGTTTGATTGAAAGGTCTGTTTCCATGCTGTATATCTCTATGACTCTACGGTTCTATGTACGAAAGAAAAAGGGGAACGTTGTGTTTTGTGTTTGAGAGTAAAAGTAAAAATGTTGTGACTTAGATATTCAAAAGTGTTTTTGGAGCAGGGTAGACTGCAGTTCCATATCAAAACCGTGCAGAAACTTTCATATAGCTCCATGGGAATTTCCCAGGATATTTAATGTTTGTATGGGCAAATACCCGATGTCTGGAACCCATCTAAAAAGTCCACTGAAGTTGGAGAATTCTCACCATTCTGTCTTACCTAAACTTAACAGTTGTCGATAGTTAGAATCAAATACCTACTCTAATTTCTGGACAACAGTGGAACTGACCCCTAACACACCATTAACTTCACTCATCCACACATCACCCAACCCCCACCATACCTGGGCCCTGAAGAATCACTGTAACCAAATTCCTCACCCCAATTCCAGTTGAAACTCTTAAAGATCTTCTTTACTCCTCCCACCCAACACTTTCTTTTCCCAAGCACTCACTTGGCAACCGATACACCTAGCACTCTATCTGCCTGGCACACTATCTCTCACCTACTTAGTTCACCATGCCCCTCACCCACCTGGCACCCTATCCACCTGGCATGCTACCCATGTATCTAAACACCTGGCATCCTGTCCACTCACTTACCTTGTGCATTTCTCTTTCTTCAGTCAATAACAAATGCCTTTGAAACTTTTAACTCCTGAAAATCAGGGGCAAGTATTGTAAAACAAAGGGTACATCTTGATATTTAATGCTACTCTTGTGCTGAGTGGGCTTCTCCCTCCAATGGACATACTTAGGAGAGGCCAGAATTGGAATCTTGACTGGAAATATCTATGAGGTAGGAGCATATATTGTAAAACCATCATTGTTCTCCATAGGAACTCCACCTATCATTGGAATGCCTTGTCAGTGTTTCATCAATAATGTTTTATTGATGATAGGATGTAGACGCAGAGGACATAGATTTAAAGTAAGTAATACTGCAAGTGAATAGGATCTGGAACGCACTTCTTGAGGGTGTGCTGAAGACAGATTCCATTGAGGCTTTCAAAGTAAATTGGATCATAATCTGAAAATGGAAAATTTGCAGGGCCAAGGGGAAAAGGCAGTGGAATAGCAGTAAGTGAATTTCAGAGGGCCAGCACATGATTGGCCAAATGGCCTCATTCTGTCCTGAAACCATTCTATGGCTCTAGACTTTTTGTAGCTACTGCTCCCTCCCCAAGAAACCACAGCTGCTTGCTGACACCATTCCCCAACACGTTCTGTACCTCTCCGCCACCTGCCAAGTTGGATTTAACACCAATGTGTAGCTATTAAATAAACTGTAGCCTGTAGGATTAACAATAAAAAATTAAGCTCAGCTGATAGAGTGTGTGTCTACAGTAGTTACATCTAATTATTATTCTGTATAGGACTTTAAATATAACCACATCTAGAGTACAGGTTTTTGGTAAGCCACACGGTTGATGTATCAAGGCCTTGAGAAGATCTGTTCAAATGATGTCAGAATATATGTCCAAAAATTATAGTAGGCTGATGAAACTTGAGCTTTGTTCAAAAGTGTAATAAAGCCTACTATGTAATTTTTTTTAACTATAAGGGGCATAGCCCTGTTCACATACATAACTAATAAAGCTGGATAAGGAGAAAAAGTCTATGAGGCATCACCAAAAAGAATAAAACAGCAAGCCTGATTAGAAGCTAAGAATTACATTCCACAAATGAATGGATTTGACTTCAAAAAAGAGCTGGAACAATTCTTGCAAAAGATGTCTCGTGGTATAGAGATAGGTGGGACGAATGGTGACTGACGTATCAGCACTACAAACTGCTGGAGCTTGGCTATTTACCTTCAGGAGGTCAAAGAAATTTTGTAGCGTTTTCCTGAGGTTCATTTTACTCACTATTTTGTTGACTCCCCAAAGTCATTGCATAACTGCTGGTGAGGTGAGAGGTTGGTGATGGTACAAATAGGCTTCAAAATATTTAGATGCCACAAACCCATCGTTACTTCTCTCTTTTATTCTGCATTTTCATAACTTCATAAAATGTATGAAAGATAAAACTAAAACGTTCTCACTGCCAATGCATTTGGAGAAAAAAGAAAATAAATAAATTTCTGGAGGTCTTCTTGTGTGTTTAGATTTTCCGGTGTCATGTCCTATCCCTTTGCTAGGTAACTGTTGTGTGCTGACTGATCCGTGCAAACATGCTAATGCCTGTGCATTGACTTGTCTCTGTAGTTTACCTTCCTGTCCTCTGAAGAGTCACATTTTCTCACTTAAACCCTCTCCCTCTCCAGATAATATGTAGGAACTCAGAGCCTTAAAGGGTGGTATGGGTAGAAAGCATCAAAGCATGAGAAACAGCACTTGGAAATGCAATTGAGGTGCCATAATCGACAAGACAACGGACCACAATCTGAAAAGAAGAATTGAAATGCATGGTTTATTTTCATCCAGCTTGGCTTGATGGGCTTCCTTCATTCTGTAATGCTTTTTCTTCTGTTTCTATGAGTAGAATCCGTCAGTGGCTTGAAGGACATGACCAAAGACAAGAAATGTAGCAAAAGCACACAAGAAGCCTGGTGAGGCTCATCTCAACATCAGTAACAACTCACTGCATCATTTAAATAAGTTCTGGGTGTAGAGGCAAGATTCTCATTAGGCAGCATCGAGTTAGCTATTACAAGATAACTGCTTGCCCATAACTGCTTGCTCATAACTGCAGATCTCACTGAACAAGGTTACATCTCTGGACTGGTCACTTGTCCTGTTTGCACTCATACACTTTGAGCCTACCTAGATGCTATTTAGTGCAGACACGGGGGGCTTATGGTTGCCAACGGTCCTCAGGCAAGTCAAGGAGGTTAGGCCTTCAGACTCACCACAGTAAGTCAAGGGCAGCCTGTAATCCCAGTCCAGGGTTGGATACAGTTAGTCAGCCACTAAAGGTGGTCAGATTCAGAATTCTCTCTTCATTCAGGATGAGACGGTGAATGTCAGGTAGTGCAACAGGCTTGACTCTTTCTGCCCTATTGTGAACTGTTTCTCTCCTGGAATGGCAGAGAAGCTGTTATTAAGAAAAATGAAAGTGTGTGGCACAGATGATACTTTTGGTGTAAGTAGAGGCATGTTGCAAGCCAATAAGTAGCCAGTGAAGAGGGCATGCAGGATTGGTAGTGTAGGAGTGTGGGATCATGTTCAATAATGATCGAGATCGGTGAATGGCAAAAATAGCCTCTTTATGGAGCATCTGCAGTGGCACAGTTCGAGGTGGCAATGGAATCCAAAGTACAGTTTTACAGCAGCTTCTTTTAAACATAGTCCTTACATACATTAAAATTTTAGCATTATGTTGTCACATAATTGTATCTATTGTACACAAAAGTTTGTGTGACATCTGCCCTGGGGAAACAGGAAATAGTTTAAGCACTGAGATAGTAGGAACTGCCGATGCTGGAGAATCTGAGATAAAACATTGTAGAGCTGGATGAACACAGCCGGCCGAGCAGCATCAGAGGAGCAGGAACGTTGATGTTTCGGGTCGAGACCCTTCTTCAGAAATTGGGGGGAGGGGAAGGGGATTCTGAAATAAATAGGGAGAGAGGGGGAGGCGGATAGAAGATGGATAAAGGAGAAGATAGGTTGAGAGGAGACAGACAGGTCAAAGAGGCGGGGTTAGAACCAGTGAAGGTGAATGTAGGTGGGGATTCAGGTGGGGGATAGGTCAGTCCAGGGAGGACGGACAGATCAAGGAGGCGGGATGCGGTTAGTGTGTAGGAGATGGGGGTGGGGCTTGAGGTGGGAGGAATGGTTAGGGAGGTGGGGACTAGCTGGGCTGGTTTTGGGATGTCGTTGGGGGAGGGGAGATTTTGAAGCTTGTTTCTTTTATTGGCGGAGGCAAAGGAATTGGGAATAGGGGATGGTCTTTTTACAGGAAGGTGGGTGGGAGGAGGTGTATTCTAGGTAGTTGTGGGAGTCGGTAGGCTTAAAATGGATATCGGTTTCCAGGTGGAGGCCAGAGATGGAGACAGAGAGGTCCAGGAAGGAGAGAGTTTCTTTTATTGGCAGAGGAGAAGGAATTGGGAATAGGGGATGGCCTTTTTACAGGAAGGTGGGTGGGATTTCTTTTATTGGCGGGGACGAAGGAATTGGGAATAGGGGATGGCCTTTTTACAGGAAGGTGGGTGGGATTTCTTTTATTGGCGGAGGCGAAGGAATTGGGAATAGGGGATGGCCTTTTTACAGGAAGGTGGGTGGGATTTCTTTTATTGGCAGAGATGAAGGAATTGCGAATAGGGGATGGCCTTTTTACAGGAAGGTGGGTGGGATTTTTTCAAGCTTCAAAATCTCCCCTCCCCCAACGACATCCCAAAACCAGCCCAGCTAGTCCCCTCCTCCCTAACCATTCCTCCCACCTAAAGCCCCACCCCCACCTCCTACACACTAACCTCATCCCGCCTCCTTGACCTGTCCGTCCTCTCTGGACTGACCTATCCCCCACCTAAATCCCCACCTACATTCACCTTCACTGGTTCTAACCCCGCCTCTTTGACCTGTCTGTCTCCTCTCAACCTATCTTCTCCTTTGTCCATCTTCTATCCGTCTCCCCCTCTCTCCCTATTTATTTCAGAATCCCCTTCCCCTCCTCCATTTCTGAAGAAGGGTCTCGACCCGAAACGTCAACTTTCCTGCTCCTCTGATGCTGCTCGGCCTATTAGTTTAAGCACTTGCTGCATGTTGGCTATTACTCCTGATGGGATTAGAATGTCTATCCAGTCTGAGCTTGCATAATTAAGAGGTGTTAGTCTTTTTGTTTTTAAAGTTAGTAATGTTGTAAAAATACTAGACCTGTGTGATCTGAATACATGAGAAATTATTGTGTACTAAATAAAAGTATAAAGGATATTAACTGATCTCCCACAGCTGGGCAGTGAGGTTTTATTTACTATTGCCAGTTTTGATAGTTCCTACACATTCATTCATGCAGTTTCACAGAAGTGCTGTTTTGATAGTAAGTTTTTTTTAAAGGGGATAGCGGCCCTATTTAATATGTATCTAAATGTACATCCTAGTGAAGGAAACTGTTTGATGTTCTGCAACCTATTCAGGTCCCGAGAGATAGTTGCTAAAGGCTAATTAATATAATAATCTTTCCATAGTTTCGAGTGGGTTATGGAGAAACGATGGTGGGGATTGCATTGTTCTGAGTAGGTTATGGTATTAACCTATGGAGGGAGAGAAGATGGTGGAGAAAGTCATCTTCCTGCATTATGGTGCATTTGTCCAGGTGAATGGGACTCACTGACCTTGGACCAGGTGGGCATGGCTTGGTGTCATGACCTCCCCACTGGTCCTGGTGAGTGAGTACATTCTGTCGACGCATCACCTCCAGGTCCCTGCCTGTAAATGGAAAGCCAATTTTCCATAAAAATCAAAAGAGCTGCAGATGTTGTAAATCAGGAACAAAAGCAGAAGTTGCTGGAAAAGCTCAGCAGGTCTGACAGCATCTGTGAAGAAAAAAATCAGCGTTAAATGTTTCAGGTCAATTCCCTCAGAACTGATGGCAGAACCTCTGCCCTCACATCCCCTCCCCCCAGCAAAAACAAAGACAGAATCCCTCTTGTCCTCACATATCACCCCACTAATCTCCGTATTCAACATATCATTCTCCGCCACTTCCACTACCTACAATCCGACCCCACAACCAAAGATATATTTCCCTCCCCTCCCTTATCTGCCTTCCGGAGGGATCGCTCACTCCACGAGTCCCTCACCTGCTCCACACTCCCCACTAGCCCCACTATCCCCACCAGCCCCGGCATCTTTCCCTGCAACTGCAGGAAGTGCTACACCTGCCCCTACACCTCCCTCCTCACCTCCATTCAAGTCATCAAACAAAGCTTCCACTTCAGACAGAGGTTCACCTGCACATCTGCTAATGGGGTCTACTGCATCCGCTGCTCCCAATGTGGCTTCCTCTACATTGGTGAGACCAAGCGGAAGCTCAGAATCCATTTTGTAAAGCACCTGCGCTCTGTTCGCCTAAATGTGGATTTTACCAGTTTCAAAATCACCCCACCCAGCCTCATCCCATGTCCAACCCTCCCTCTCATCCCCGCCTCCTTGGCCTGATACAACATGTCCATCTTCTCTCCCACCTACCCACTCCTCCCACCTCACTGACCAATTCCCGCCACTGCCTACCTGCACTCACCTATCACCATCCCACCTACCTTCCCCAGCCCAGCCCCGCCCCTCCTCTCTCTATTTATTTCGGAGCTCCCTTCCCCCTCCCCCATTTCTTAAGAAGGGTCCCAGCCCGAAACGTCAATTTTCCTGCTCCTGTAATGCTGCCTGGCCTGCTGTGTTCCTCCAGCTCCACATTGTGTTATCTCTGACTCCAGCATCGGCAGTTCTTACTATCTCTGTAGCTGGGAAAATGTCAGTTTATATGCAGAAAATAGGGAGGGTGATGGGGTAGAAAGTAAATGATAGGATAAAGGGTAAAGCCCAAAGAGAGAGAAGAGCAGTTGGACAGACAAAGGAGTTGATAATGATCTGGCTAGGAGAGTGAATAGCTGTTAATGAGGACTATTAGCGACTAGCAATAGGTAGTGTGTAATGTCAGGCTATGTGATAACAAGGCCTGGTGTGTGGAGTAGGGGGCTGGGAAATGGGAGAGTTTAGGCCCTAAAATTATTGAAGCAAACGCAAATACACTTTTAACTGTATTTTGGTACATGTGACAATTTTCCACCCTCAGCAACAGCTAAGACAAGTGTCAGGAACTATGCAAGGTAGCTCCCAGAAAACAAATGCAAGTGCACAAAGACATTTTAAAGATGGCACCAGCATCAGGGATGCTGGACAATTCCAGGATATCTTATCAATGGCTAGTTGCTCCGGGTACAGCAAGTGGTAGAATGAGGCTAGTAATGGACGAAAGGGGCACCTCAGCACCAGGGTAAGTTGTTAATGAGGCAAGTTTGGTAAGTGTGTCTATACTTCCCACTACCTTGGGAAAGCAACCAACACAATCAAAGACTCTTCCCACCCCAGTTATACTCTCTTCCACCCTCTTCCATCAAGCAGAAGAGACAAAAGTTTAAAAACACATAACAACAGATTCAAGAACAGCTTGTTCCCTACTGTTATCAGATTTTATCAGATCCATCATACATTAAAGTTAATCTTTCTCTGCACCTGGACAAATTGCACAGTGAGCAAGCATTTCGATATGGTCCACAATGTTACCTCCTCTGTAACTGTAACATGATGTTCTGCATTCTGTTCTATTACACTGATGTACTTATGTAAAGTATGATTTGCCTTGACATCATGCAAAATATGCTTTTCATCGTATTTCGGTACATGTGACAATAATAATTCAAATCAGATGTGGTGAGAGATTTCAGTAGACCTTGTGGAGAAAAATTCTCCATGAAACTGGGACAAACTGGCCCTTGGTCAAAAAAACTTAAGACAGTCCTTTATGTTAGTGACCTCAATGCCTCTTATTTCGGTAAAGCTGTCCAGTCACTTTGCATTTCCAAATCTTCATACATTTTAGAAAAATATTTTTTATTACGACAATTCCCCAGTTTCAAAGACATTCCAACTTCTTTGCATTTTTGCAGAGTAAAAAAACGTAATCATTGAGTATTTTTTCAGCAGTATTTATCAAAACCCTCGAACATTAATATTAACATTCTATCACAATGACTTTCTATTGAACTGATTTACTATCAGCATTTCTATTTAGACAAATTCTAAAACTAACAAATGCCAGAGGAAGCCATTAAAATAAATTGGCAAAAGAGAGCTAAGGGGAAATATTTTAATTATGATTAACTTGCTCAATAGTTCAGATTAAACCAGTGAATAGTTGAAGCAGATTGAGAGGTCCCAAATATACTACCCAATAACCTGTGGTAAGCAAACTCAGAAGACTGCAGTATGTGTCCTAAAATTATCCTCAGGAACATTAAGTTAGGAAAGGTAAGTAACATGAGTTTGAGGAGGGTCAGGACTTAACTTTGGCATTCCTGCAACTGAACAGATGTTGGTATTCACTTTGTGAAAGGTAACATAATGAGGTGTAATTTTCTGCCCTGGTGTTTCCTGTTTAAATTTGATGATAATGTACCGTGTTTGGCCTGCATTTCAGATATCCATTTTTGGATAGATAAGACTGTTTCCTGACAACATAAAAGTCACAAAATTAAGCAGTGCACGCCAAGGTGAGAGACCAGAGTGTTTGGAGCTGACACCATGCTCCAGTATGATGTTGATGAGGCAGAAATACAACTTGTGGACCATATTGAAATGGTTGCTCACTGTGCAATTTGTCTAATTTTAATTCCCTTGCCGACCTTTGGACCTTTCTCTTTCCATGGTGAGCAGTGCTATTTATTATTCCACTATTTCCTCTGCCAACATAAAACTCTTTTTAATGGAGTCTGCAAAATGCCTTTGATCACAAACAGATGCTTTCTGGAGAAGGACTCTGTCAGGGACAGACCCATCCAATGCACGACAACTTCTGGCAATAATGTTTACCGTGTTCACAAGTACTCACCCCAGTGAATACATTTAGTAGAAGGATAAGACTCAAATGAAGTGATAGAAATCATAGAATCCCTACAGTGTGGAAACAGGCCATTTGGCCCAACAAGTCCACACCACCCCTCTGAAGCGCATCTCACCCAGGCCCATTCCCCTACCCCTGCAATTGCCATGTCTAACGCAGCTAACCCAAACATCCCTGGGCACTATAGGCAATTTAGCATGGCCTATCCACCTCGCCTGCACATCTTTGGACTGTGGGAGGAATCCAGAGCACCCAGAGGAAAACCACGCAGACATGGGGAGAACGTGCAAACGCCACACAGTCACCCAAGGCTGGAATTGAACCCAGGACCCTGGTGCTGTGAGGCAGCGGTGCTAACCGCTGAGCCACTGTGCCACCCATCTACCAGAAATATTTGTGACTTCACTCTCATTTCATCTGACTCGTTCTCACAGCACCAGGGACCCGGGTTCAATTCCACCCTCGGGCGACTGTCTGGAGTTTGCACATTCTCCCCGTATCTGTGTGGGTTTCCTCCGGGTGCTCCAGTCTCCACCGACAGTCCAAAGATGTGCAAGTTAGGTGGATTGGCCAGGCTAAATTGTCTGTAGTGTTCAGGGATGTGTAGCTTAAGTGGGTTATAGGTGGATGGGACTGGGTTGGATGCTCCAAGGGTCGGTGTGACTTGTTGGGCCGAAGGGCATGTTTCTACACCGTAGGGATTCTATGATAATATGAGAGTCACTGGCTGGGCCAACATTTATTTCCCATCCCTAGTTGCCCTTGAGAAGGTAATGATAAGCTGCCTTCTTGAACTGCTGCAGTCAATTTGTTATGGGTACTCCCACAATGCTGTTAGGGAGGATCTTCTGGGATTTTGATCCAGGAACACCAAAGGAACTGTGATATATTCTCCTAATATGGTGAGAGACTTTGAGGAGAATTTCTAGGTGGTGGTGCTCCCATGTAGATGCTGTCCTTGTCCTTCTGGATGGAAGCGACCAGGAGTCTGAAAGATGCTGTCCAAGAAGCCTTGGTGAATTTTCTGCATTGCAACTTGTAGATGATATACATTGCTGCTACTGAGCATCGGTAGTGGGGGAGTGAATATTTGTGGAAGTGATGCCAAACAAATGGGCTATTTTGTTCTAGATGGTGTTAAGCTTCTTAAACGACTGGTCAACTGGGGCAAGGCAAACCACTCAACACAAAACTGTTCAGGGTTAAAGGTGTTTGAAGAAGAGGAAGAAAGGTTTCTGGGAAAGACAAATTCACTGACCTTCCACCACTTGGCCTGACACATGTATTAATCCCCTGCCAAGAGCTAAACTCTTTCCCCAAGCACCTCACATCTCAGCCCTCACTCTGCTTTGAAACCCCCACCCCCATACTCCCACAATTGCCCAACTCTCATCCCACGCACCCCCAGCTTAATTCTCACTCTGCTCACCACTCTCAACAGTCGGGACTGTCACCCCACTTCCTGATGGCTGAACTCCCACACCGCTTCCCCCAAACAATGTCTTGAATATCACTCCAATCTCCTCTGAAGGCCCAACTCTCTCTCCACTCCCCTCAGCCAATGATCCATGTCTGACTCCACCCCTGGCCCCAAGTTGGCCTGAAGCCTAACCCCTCCCAATATAACCTGACCCTAACGCATCTCCTAGCTGCTGATGCCTGACTGTCATCACCCCCAACCTAACTCTCACACTGCCTGTCTCCCAACTGACGGCTGGACTCTCCAACTGCTCCTGCAATGAACCACATTTTTTTTTGTTTAAACTATAAACTGGAAAATGGAAGTTAAACACCACTATAGAACTAAAATATCAAGAGGGTTTTGCAACTTAAAAAAAGACATGGGTATGCTCACTGCTGTGGTTTCCAGACCTCTATTGTGTTAAACCAATCATATTGCCCTGCTTACAGTTCATCTAATGAAAGACCACTACTCTCCCACATTTCCTGGGAGCTGCAATTGTGGGAGAGAAATGGCCTCTGGTTGGAGGAACAGTTGCTTGTCGTCATACCTTAGCTGTCTTCAAAGGCCAGAGAGGACCATTCAGCAGGCCACACTGTGACCCACCAGTGACCCATTGGATTAGTGGCTGTAGATGGTTTACATTGCTGCCAAGGTGAGCTGTTGCTAAAGGGTGTGAATGTTCAAGGTGGCGCAGATTACAAATTGAACAGATGGCTTGATCACATCGTTGCCAGGCTTCTCAAATGCTGTTTGAATTGGAAGTGAATTTCAGGAAGGAAAATGTTTAAAAGCTACTTTGACAGCTACTGAGAGGAGGCAAGTATGTAAGGAAAGCGGGAGATGGAGTAAGGGTGCAGGTGGGTGGCTGAGGAAATGGGCCATCAGGCAGAAGGCAGACTGGGGTGCCAGATGTATGAGGGGGAGGATGGCATGTGGTTAAGAGATAAGGATGCCTGGTGGGTGGATGATATGGCAGAGAGCCTGGTGGTAAGGGACAAGGATGCCAGTTGGTTAAGGAATTAGGCTCTCAGGTTTCTGATGAAGGGGTAGGCTGCCAGGATAGTGGAGGGGGGTAGAATGAAAGATGTGTCAGGATATAAGGGGCGGGTGGTTGATGGGATAAGGTGCCAAATAGCAAAGGGTGCAGGTGGGTAAGGGAATAGGGCACAAGAGCGGTAAGCTTGTAGTCTCTCAGGAGAGTGATTAGGTTGTTAGTTGGATGAGGGATAGGGTGGATGATGAAGGGATAGTGAAGGGATAGAATGCTATGTGGTTACAGCAGCAGATCATTGAGGTGGTAATGTGGCAGGTGGGTAATGGGGTTTAGGTGGCTGGTAAGTGGGTGACAGATTGGAGTGGGTCAGGATTCGAAAGGAATTTCCAGGTGTTGAGGAAGAAGGAGACAGGTGTCAGTTTGAGTGGTGGGAGGTCAGTATCATGGAGACAGAGAGATGTACAGCACAGAAAGAGAGCCTTTGGCACATTTTGGCAGCGCTGGTTAAAAGCAACCAGTTATCTCTTCTCATCCCATTTTCCAGCACCTGGCCCATAGCCTGTTAGGTCTTGGCAATGTGAGTGACTGGGGGTTCATTCTTATAGTTAGTATTGAGTTAGAGCAGATTTTAATCCTTCGACCTTGCGTGGTGTAACTTTGAAGGAATAATTCTAGCTCGGACTAAGGGACTTTTTTGGAGGACTCCCAAAGGTCAGTGGTTCACCTTTGAATGTTTAAATTTCCCAGGCAGTTATCACATAGTCTCTACATCCGGACATCTGAGAGGTTCAAATGTGCATCTTTCTGCTCTCTGACTCTCTGAAGACTGGAGGATCTGGGTTTGGAAGTTAGGCGGAAATATACTGGGTTGTAACTGATAATGGTCCAATAATCATTCACGGGGAGTGCATTAACTCTGTACGTTCATTTATTTAAAGCTGTAAAATGCAATACAAGTAGACATTAGGGACGAGAAATAAATACTGGCGTATCCAACAATGTCCACATTTCATAAACAAATTAGAAGAAAAATTAGAGTAGCAGAGCAATCTTGAGAAGCTGTATGGTCTACTCTTCTGCTAAATATGTATTGATTAAGTTCTTATGTACATTTGTGCGCAAGTGACAGGGAATCTATCAAATTTACATTAGTTCAGTTGGCATCCACTTATAACATTAGTGGGGGTCATATTTATCACTTATCTTAGGTTTGTCTGATCTGTCTTCAAATTACAAGAAATACTTTATCCATTTACTGAAAGCATTATTAATATTCTATATAAGCAGCTCTACTATAAATCTGTATTATATGGGTAATTTACATTGGGAAGTTGTGATTACTAATGTATTTGGAAAGGGTTCTTTTAACCAAAAAACAGCTTTGAACCTCTGACCTAAATGTTTGAGGAATTTGAAGCTGTTTAGTTTCTGGTTGACAGTAATGTTTAGAATTCAATTAGCCTAGTAAATGAAAAGGAAAACTTAGATTTTACTTATTACTTCTGAAGTAAGTTGAAAATTATTTTATTATGCTGTTACTGTGAAGCTGAATCCATAGTTATTAGATTAACGATTATAGGAATGAGTAGCTGAAATTGTGTTTTGCAACTGTGTTGCTTCCATATAATCCTCACTGTAGGAAATGTTTCCTGTTTCATATAGTATTTGCTTAGCATTGGGTGGTGTTATTGAAATTTTTTTTATAGACAACTGAAGTTTTGTGGCAGCAATGTAAAATTAAGGAGGCGTGGTTAGTAAGTTTATGGATGACACCAAAATTGTTGGTATAGGTGACAGTGAAGAAGGTTATTTAAGATTACAAAGGGATCTTGATCAATGGGGCCAACGGGCTGAAGAGTGGCAGATGGAGTTTAATTTGGATAAATTGAGGTATATTTTGGTAAAACAAACAAAAGCAGGGCTAATACAGTTAATGGCAGGGCCTTGAGTAGTGTTGTGGAAGAGAGAGACTTAGGGGTTCAGGTACATATCCTTTGAAAGTGGGGTCAGAGGTAGACAGGGTGTTTAAGAAGATATTTAGCATGCTTGTATTCATTTATCAGACCTTTGAGTATAGGAGTTGAGTAGGCTGGGTCTTCTTTCACTGGAGAAAAGGAGGTGGAGGGGTGACCTTGTGGACGTTTATAAAATCATGAGGAGTACACATAAGGTGAACAGCAAGGGCCTTTTCTTTAAGTTGGGGGAGTTTAAAACTAGAGACAATACTTTTTTAGGTGAGAACAGAAAGATTTAAAAGGAACCTGAGGGCCAAAATTTTCACACAGAGGGTGATTCATATATGATTTGATTGCCAGAGGAAGAGGTAGATGCAGGTATAGTTACAAAATTTAAAAGACATTTGGATAGGTATGTTAGCAGAAAAGGTTTAGAGGATATGGGCCAAACACAGACAATTGGGATTGGTTTAGTTTGGAAAACTTGGTCAGCATGGACGCTGTATGACTTTAAAACCAGCTAGTTTCTACGTGTGGAGTTGCAAATCCAACTTATAGGTGGAGTCATGGCATTGTATGCACACATTGCATGAAATCCTGAAAAGTGAATACCTTTGCCTATGGTGGAAAATATTAAAAATAAATCAGTTCTATTAATTCCTTTAAAAAGATTTTGCTGGAATATGGGTGCCAGTGGCATTAGGAATATTCTGGTGAAAACTAGAGGGCTTAAAACCGTCACAATGCAACTGGGAGAAAGGCCCACAAACTGATGAGAATATGATAAGCAACCCACCATATCACTCACTGCCTATTCTTTGGTTCAGGGAGTGGTGGGCCTGATTCATTCTGCACATTATCACTCACTCCCAGCCATCTCTCCGCCAAGCCCTTTCCTTCCCCAAAACCCACCCACCAAAAATGAAGAACATGCCATTCCAGTGTTTTCTATTGACGTAGGTGTAACAAGTCAGGAAATTTCCCAATTCAAGCTAACTGCCTCAGTAACAAAATTCCAGACCTAGTATCTGGACAGGAAAGTTTAGCAAAGTCGAAATATGGACTTTTTCAAATACATAAGTTTATTTGTCTGCTTTCTTCCAGAGCAAAAAGTAAAACTATCATCTTTGAGCTTTGTTCCTTCACCAAGTTATCAAAATATTGCCCTTTCATGTGGATATGCTCATCAGATTCACAAACAAAATTTTTATGTTTAGACAAATAGTAACAATGACAGAGAAAGCCATTAAATTGGCAAAATCAGCTGCATAAATATATTAATCATGATGAACTGAGACTCCCTCAACTGTTCAGCTGGTCGATCCTGCACCTGCTCAGTGATGCCAAGTTTTGTTTCCACCAGGGTCACACAGCTCCTGACCTTATTACAGCTGTAGTGCGAAAAAGAGCTGAATTCCAGAGGAGAGGTTAGAGTGAAAGCCACACTTGCCTGAATGTCATCAAGGACCCCAGAAAAACTGCAGCCAATGTGAATGCTTGGCCTGCTGTGTTCATCCAGCTCTACACCTTGTTATCTCAGACTCTCCAGCATCTGCAGTTCCTACTATCTGTGAATCAGGAGGAAATGTCTCTGCTGGCTGGAATCATATCTGGCACAAAAAAGAATGGTTGTGGCTGTTGGAGATCAGTTATCTCAGCTCCAGAACATCTCTGCAGGAGTTCCTCAATATAATGTCCTTTTCAATTGTTTCATCAATGATCTTCCTTCCATAATAAGACCATTTGCTAATGGCTGCACAGTGCTGAGCACCATGCACAGATCCTCAGACACTGAAGCAGTCTACGTCCCAATTCAGCAAAACCTAGACAATATCCAGATTTTGGCTGACAGGTGACAAGCAACATATTATGGGTGGCACAGTGGCTCAGTGGTTATCTCTGCTAACTCGCAGCACCAGGAACCTCGGTTTGATTCTAGCCTCGGGTGACTGTCTGGTTGGAATTTGCACGTTTCAGTCCAAAGATGCGCAGGTTAGGTGGATTGGCCATACTGAAATTGTCCGTAGTGTTCAGGGATGTGTAGGCTTGTGGGATTAGTCATGGCAAATTGGTTTTGGGATATTGTAGGGGACTGGGTCTGGATGGGATGTTGTTGGAGAACTGGTGCAGAGTCAATGAGCGAAACAGCCTCTTTCCACGCTGTATGGGTTCTATAATTCTATGACATTTGCTACAAGAGTGTCAAACAATGACCATTTTGATTGATAGATAATCTAACCATTACCCTTTCATATTCAATGGCATAACCATCATTGAACGCTCCCCCCCACCCCCAAGATGTTACTAATAATCATAAACTGAACTGAACCAACTATATAAATGTTGTGATTGCAAGGACAGGTCAGACACTGGGACTCTGTGAGGACTTACTTATTTTGTGATTCCCCAAAGCCTGTACACCATCTATAGGAGTTAGGAAGTAGATGGAATATTCTCCACCTGCCTGAGTGAGAGAAGTTCCAGCAACACTAAAGACGACCAAAAGGTAACCCACTTGATTAGCAACCCACTTAACACCTTCAATTTCCATTCCACCACCACCAATGCACAATATCAGTACATCTGAATGCATCCCATCTACCATCTTAAAGCTTTACTTCCTTCTCAATTGGCACACTCTCCCAGCAGTAGATACCTTCTACAACATGCACTGCAACAACTTGTCAAGCCTCGTATGATAGTACCTTCCAAACCTGCAAACTCTACCAGCTGGAAGGTTCAGGGCAGTAATACATGGGGACAGTACCAGTTGCAAGATCCCCTCGATGTCACAGACCATTCTGACCTGGAACTATTATCTCTTTTCTTTCACAGTCCACTGGGTTAAAATCCTGGAATTCCCTTCCTAACAGCACTGCGTGTATACCTATACCCCACGAACTGTAGCAGTTCAAAAGGCAGTTTATACTCCCATCTTCCTAAGGGTAATTAGCGATGAGCAGTAAACGGTGGTCAGCCAGTAACACCCACTTTACACGAATGGGTGAAAATAAATAAATTACTTATGTTTGTTAGAACCAAGCTACAGGTCGATATAAATATCTTTAGTATATCAGAGTAATGTGTATATGCATCAGCTAACAGTACTTTATTTTGTGTGTATGCATAGTGTCAAAGAGAAAAGTCAACATTAATAATAAATTGGTGACTACAGTACTTAATCTTTGCTACAATCTCAGAAGCCAGTGGCACATACTTCTGTAGAGACAAGTACAATAGGTTGCAGCAGAAGGAATAATGACCTACGGAGCATGGCTGTGGGTGGAACTGTTGGAACTGGAACTTGCTGATCATAACATCCAATAAATACAAGCCCTAAAGATTCAGAGCTACAACAGTCAGATGACATATATACTTCTGTAGCTCAGCAGCAGCAGCTCATTCAGTAATTTTAATGGTGCCAAATAACCTCTACAATTTGTGGAGATATTGACAAGTTTATATCTTTGCAGTGTGGCATAGCTTGCACAGCCATTGCTAAACCCTCTTTGATCATATGTTTTGCTTCCAACATTGCTATGGTTTGAGCTATTGAGAGCTTGTGCTCTAATCCATTGCAACCTATTTTGTCTGGTTTCACCTTACTGGAGAAGTGGATAGCAATTGTAGCTGCTTTGACAGTCTTTTGTTACTCAATAGCCTGTTCAAGCACTGATCTTTGCATTAACAGAGGGGGATGTACAGCAGAAGAATATATCGGTGTCTCTCAGAACAGTTATAAACCTCAATTGCCATGTAAGCAGATTATTTCACTTTCTAACGTCATCTTGTTTCCCTTTACCATCGCTCATATTACGCTTCTAGTAAATCAGCGAATATTTGAGTAGATGGGATATGTAACCGAGGATGTGTCTTGTACAGAAGTTCCGACAGGGATGCATTTCTAAGGAGGTGAATGAAGAAGCAAGACGACAAGCCCTTGGGGTTAGTGGATAAGCAACTAATGTGAAGCAAGTTCTTTGCAGCCTGATCATTTTTTAAAAATTTTCAATCTTGAAGTGAGCAGTTTTGGTGCTAATCCTTATTTGCATTTGGAGACTTTGTTCAGCTACTGGATGTAACACGTCGAGTTGACTATCGAGTTTGTACAATTAGTTTTTCTGTACTTGATTGTTGCATCATTCCGGAAGATTGGTTACTTAGAGCAAATATTCAGATTTTTACAAACAATTAATTTATGTTGTGTGAATTAATATTACTGTATGTAATAAATTTCCAAACGAATGAAAAAAAAATCAATATGGTGTTTTAAGACAATGGTATGACATTATCTAATGTTGTGTCAGGGTGGCTCAGTGGTTAGCACTGCTGCCTCATAGCACCAGGAAGCTGGATTTAATTCTAGCTTTTGGCCACTGTCTGCTTGGAGTTTGCACATTCTCCCTGTGTCTGTGGCTTCCTCCAGGTGCTCCGGTTCCCTCCCGCTGAGCCAAAGATGTGTAGGTTAATTGAATTGGCCATGCTAAATTCTCCATTGTGTCCTGGGATATGCAAGCTAGGGGGATGAGCCATGGGAAAATGCAGGGTTACAGGGATAGGGTTGGTGGGGGGGGGGGGGGGTTGTGTGTGGGTGGGATGCTCTTTGGAGGGTCGGTGTGGACCTGATGGGCCAAATAGCTTGCTTCCATATTCAACGGATTCTATGGCCACTATGACTGACCACATCATCCAGAAGGCAACTGGTGATGAGAAACAAATGTTGAAATTGCCAGTGATATTTCACTTTCTGGGAATTGATGCAAAAGACGAGAAGAAAGACAGAAAGTGAAAATAAATTTTTGCATACATTTGCTACATAATTTTATATCCAAATGTTGCTGTTTCAATACTTTCTGATTGCACGTTTATATATCAGCCTATCCCTCATTGGCCTCAAAGAGATGCAAATGCTGAAATTCAGAAACTAAGTCGGAAATTATTAGACATACTTAATAGTGAAGGGGAATATCCAAGGTCAGAAACAGTTAAGATTTCAACATTGAAGTGTTCTCTCTTGAGTTTCTGCCTGACCTGTGGTGTAATTCCAGCATTAATCTGGTTCTATTTCAACAGTCCTATCCTTTGGTCACTTTCAGGAGAAAAGCTGCCATGTATCTATGAGGCGTGAACATTTAATGTCTAGTGCGACCATCATGTTACATGCCACACAGTTAATGCATCATATTTCATTATTGTCATATTTCAGCTGTTGCACTTTAGCACCCCATATCTGTTGGGTGAGGAATTGTGATTGGCTGAAGTGTGGTCTTGACTTATTATTTGCTAAACCTGAACAAAGCAAAAGCAAATTAACTAAATCAATGAATGAGCCATAAAGAATTGAGCAATCAGATCACTATATTTAGCTTTAAAAGCTCATAATCCGAAGCCACCAAGAAGAAACAACCAATCAAATGTTTATCATAGAATCCTCACGGTGTGGAAGCAGGCCATTTGCCCTTTCAAGTCCACACCAACCCTCTGATGACCACCCCACCCAGACCCACCTCCCTACCCTATTCCTGTAACCCTTCATTCCCCATGGCCAATCCACCTAGCCTGCACTTTGGACTGTGGGAGGAAACCGGAGCACACTGGAGGAAACCCACACAGACATGAGGTGAATATGCAAACTCCACACACACAGTTGCCCAAGGCTGGAATTAAACCAGTGTCCCTGGTGCAGTGAGGCAGCAGTGCTAACCCACTGAGCTACCAGGCCAGTGATGAAAGTAATCTCATTGTGCAGTTACACTGCCCTGGAGGGAAACGTGGAGGTGGTGATGCACCCATGTGCCTGCTGCTCCTGTCCTTTTTGACAATGGAGATTGTGTTTCTGAAAGATGTTATTGAAGAAATGTTGGTGAGTTGCTCAATGTATCTCATTGATGGTATGCATTGCAGGCACAGTGAAAGAACTAAATGTTTTTGACATCCTATCTACCATCAATCAAACGTGCTTCCTTTTCCTAGATGGTGTAGAGCTTCTTCAACATTGCCAGGCAAACGAGAAGTAGTCCATCATTCTCCAAACTTGTACCAGCCACATTGAACACCTTGAACTCTGTAACAGCATACCTTCACCACCATTATGGTTGGCCATACCATTTCTAAGGCAACTGGGGACGAGCAATAAATGTTGGCATTGCTAGTGATATTCACATTCTGTGAATCTGTCAAAAAAAAACGAAGAGTTAGAAAGCAAAAACAACATTTATCAGTATTTTTCTGCATATTTTGGAGATTCAAGATGACAGCCCCACAAAACCCTGACTCTGACTTCATCTATTAGTGACACTGCTAAAGTGACTGGTCCAGTTAACTTCTGATCATTGATCTTCCTGGGATGTTGATGGTGGTGGAGACAACAACTGTAATGCAATTGAAGTCAAGAGTAGATGTTTTAATCACCTCCTGTTGGTGATTGTTGAAAAGTGGTATTTGACATTGATGCTTAATAACTGTATGGCCAGAATGTCAAATGCTATTTATCATCTCAAGCCTAAATGTCATTCAGGCCTGAACTGGTTCACTGTTTGAGTAATTTCTTTCCATTCACTGGATGTGACCATTTATCACCTATTGAGCTTCATTGACTCAATGTCTGGCTAAGCCATTTCAGAGAACAATTAAGAGTGAAGCACATTGATCTGAGTCAAAGGGCCAAATAACATTGGTGAACCAAATAATTTTCACGATAATCTGTTGGGGACATGACTGGTTACCATTACTGAAACTGAATTCCACAGCTGCAATGGTTGGATCTGAATTTGTGGCTCTGGATTACTAATCCAGTAACATAGCTACAATGTTACCATTCCTCATTGAAGATATCATGCCCTTGATGTGAATGGCCAACATCTAAACCCTACTGATGACATTCATTAACTCAGACGACCTGTCATTATAAGATACAGTTGCAGACAGAAATGTCTCCTTTGAGCACCAAAAGTCAACTTCCTTTTTTAAGTAAACAACCACAAATTTCAACTATCACATAGGGGAATTATATGGTTAGATTACAAAAGACCAAGGGAAATAATTGCTGAGTACAGAAACTAAATGCCACAAGCAAAGAAAAAAAGACAGCAAATTTCCAATGGCACATATTCCTTCCAAGTGATAAGTTCCTCTTATTTCAAGTTTTTAATACCCTGCTTAATCTTATACCACTTTCCTGCTACATAATTGGCAAATTTTTAACTTTGAATTTCTGTGCAAGTGTCATGATCTGAAACAAACAGTCTCTTACGCTTCCAAAATGATAAACAGGAAGTGTTCTATGATACAATAGAGTTGGGTAGGAAAGTTTTAGCCATGGAGCAGAGCCTCCCTGTTTAACTCGAAAATTTTTTTATTGCCCAACTGTACCTGCAACACTGGCAGCTGTTGGCAGGTTTCACCACTGAAAAGGTTCCCCCACCATGTGTCTCCCCTGATTGTACACTCTTTACGAGCAGAAAAAAAAAACAATCAACCACATGGGTGTGGACATAAAATAGAATCTTCGTGCTATGGTAATGCAGAACCAGATTTATAAACTTGTGTGTATCTAAATAACGGGCTAAATACCTGTTACAGCATCCACCGCAGGGTTCACTTGATGAGAGGTCGATGGCTGAACAAATTCTCTTTAAAGGAAGTGCCACTTTGGCTGCAAACAACAAGACTTTTTCTTTAAAATATATAATTTCCTGGAACATGGAGCCAAAAGAACCAGGGGTCTCCTCTTCTATTTGATTAATGTTGCCTCAGCTACTTAATTCCCAGGGATTATGATCTTCTTCCAAATCTTAAGTTTCAATATCAGTTGTGCCTTTCATCTCATTGGGCTCTTCACTCGACCAATCTCTTCACTCTTCACAAGCACGAAAATGGGTGTAACCTGACTACTAACACTCAATGTTTTCAGTTCACCAAGCAACTTCACCAAAAAGGTATTTTAAACTTCAATCAACACATTTGCTCTGAATTTTCTCAAGACCTGGTCACTCCCAGCAAACAAATATTGCCCAAAATACAGTGGATGATGTCGGAAATTGGGCAGGACCTGGAAATGTTATGTCTCTTCCCAGAAGTTGATAGATGGGAGTTCTTGATGGGACCAGGAGTTGATGGAATTATGCTACCATTCAGATTGCTGCTATATACTCAATACACTAAATAGTATTAGATTCATTAGGGTAGGGAAAAACAAGTCCAGGAGTATAGCCTCCTCTGACAGAATTCCATTGACCTTTCCTTTTGACAACCTAGTGATATAAACACTGCAAAGATACCAGTGTCTATATCTTTGGATGGTTTAAGTGGACTCAATGGAGTCACAAGGCCTAAATATTGACTAGACCCCTCTAGGATATTGTTGACTTTATGTGATTACTATTCTTTATCACCAATAACTTACAATTTTTTTGAAACCAAAAAAGATGTCACCTTTATCCCCACTTCCTCTACCATGATGAACGACTTGTTAGCACAATGTCTGCCACTCTCCAAATCCACTGAAATGTTGTGGCTGTATTTGTGACAGCACCTGACAACAATATTGAGATTGAGAGAGATAAAAGGTACTGCAGATGCTGGAGAATCCGAGATAACAAGCATGGGGCTGGATGAACACAGCAGGTCAAGCAGCATCATAGGAGCAGGAAAACTTGACGTTTCGGGCCTAAACCCTTCATCAGAAATGATGA
>JAHRHZ010000074.1:2532016-2546448 GCA_024137785.1 Ginglymostoma cirratum | reverse complement strand
CATTTCTGATGAAGGGTTTAGGCCCGAAACGTCAAGTTTTCCTGCTCCTATGATGCTGCTTGACCTGCTGTGTTCTTCCAGCCCCATGCTTGTTATCTCAACAATATTGAGATTGTCTGGCTCCACTTTTATTCTCGATACTTATAGTCCAAGGACAAGTTTTCTCGTTTGAGTAAAACATGTGCGAAAGTACTTTGGTGCTTTCTTGAAAGGTCAGAGATTATATCTTTTGCCCCACTTTATCACAAGTTTGTAACAATACAAGTTAAACTCTTGAATATCACTTCAGAAAATAAATCAAAATATAGTCTGGATGCTGCAAATCTGAAATAAGTGACACTTAAGAGATCTTGCAGTACTTGTGGAATGAAAATAGAGTTTACGTTTCAGGTTGGCCTTCCATCAGAACAGGAGGGCAGATAGAGATGGAGTTTTTAAGTCAGTAAAAGGGTGGGGAATCATGGGGGAAAGGGGACAGGAAGTACAAAGTGAGGGTCTGTGAAAGGGTAGAGAGCAGGAAAGGTCAACTAACAAAAGATGCAAAAGCCAAAGAGAGTGGTAATGGGTCTAGTAATAGTTTGTACACAGATGAGGTGTGGTTGAGTATATAGCAACAATCTGAATGCAACATGAAAGGGTAAGGAAAGAAACAATCCAGGAAAGTTGGTCTCGACACACTGTAGCCTCTTATACTCAATATTGATTCCAACAACTTTAGATTATAACTTCTGCTTCTATCTTGTGCTATGCCTATTTTATAATTGCTTTTTTGCTTGTTGGATCCTTTCATAGTAACACTAGCACTGCTTTGATCAGAAAAAGGCTCCCCATATTCTTGGGGTGTGAGGCCGATCAGTTTACTGCAGCATAATATTATGTTCTAAAATTTTCTGCCGAGTTGTTGTTGAGAGTCTTGTTGTACACTAAGTTCAGTAGGACACAGAAGAAAATACAGCTGTGGCCAATTATGCAGCCAGAACGTCTGAATCAGACACAATCATATTTTCTTTTATTGTAGGCTCAGATGAGTCAGCCAGTACCATGGGCTTCATGGTTCTTTGCTTTTTTTCTCAGATTCCTAAAACAGTACCTCATCTACCATCTGTACTATAAGTTTAGAGGACAAAAGGGCAAACCCTTTGGCTCTATTCTACAAGTCCTAGATTAGAAGAAATTTAAAGAAGGTGTAAAAGATGGATTTGTTTGTTTCCTCAATGATCAAGTTGAGCCCACTATAGATGGTACCACTCATCTACATGCCATCATTGCTGAAAGAAACCTGTCTGTGAAGGTGAAAGGGTTTTTGTGTGCACAAGTTATTTCACTGCATAGCATGATAATTGGACAGGATATGCTCCATTGAATTACTGCTCATGTAACAAAAATAGAATTCACCTTTGTGATTCTCCAAGGAAGCTATAGTAGAATCTCACATTGTCCTCCAGCCAGGCCTGAAAACTACTCCTATAATTATTTATGCTTCTCAGGTATCCCTAAATCACATCTCTTAACTCGATGCACACATATTCATCAGAGGCTTTGTTTGCCCAAAATAGTAATTTTTTTTATATTTTCTTATTGATCAATCACAAGAGAAAACAAAATCCCCGACACATTTACATCTCATTTCTCAAGGATAATTACTGATGTTGCATGCATAGTTAGATCCATATTCCGAAAGATGCTTTCTTTCTAAACATAAATAGCTTCCACTGCTTGAATGGGCAGTCATTTGTACACTACAGGACAACTTAGCATGGCCAGTCCACCCTAACCTGCATATCTTTGGACTGTGGGAGGAAACCAGAGCACCCAGAGGAAACCCACACAGACACAGGGAGAATGTGCAAACTCTAGACAGACAGTCGCCAGAGGGTGGAATCAAACCCGGGTCCCTGGCACCATGAGGCAGGGTGCTAACCAATGAGCCAGTATGCTGCCCATATGGCAGTTCTACTTATTTAAAATTTGTTCATGAGATACGGCATCACTGGCCATGCTTGTGGAATGTTTCTGGAAGGTTTTGTTATCTGCAAAACACATTGAAAGGGGTGCAGAGGTCAAGAAAAACACATTTTAAATGCAAGTTCTTTCTTTTCTTAGCAAGCGAAAGGAGCAGGGGTGGGGCAAATGAAATTAACACAATGTTTTCTTTTATTGCCTATCCCTAATTGCCTTTGCAAAGGATCTGGTGAGCAGCATTCTTAATCATCTGTTGTCCACTGGAGGTAGGTACATCCACAGAGGTGTTAGGAAGGCTGTTCCAGGATCTTGCCACAGTGACAGTGAAGGAACAGCGAAGTGGTTTCAAACTCGTAGCTTGAAGGGGAATTTTCAGGTAATGGTGTGCCCTATTCCTTCTAGGTGGTGGAGGTCATAGATTTGGAAAGCACTGTCAAAAGAGCCATTATCGCAGTCCATCTTATAAGTTATACACACTGCTGCCACTGTGCATTGGTAATGGTGTAGATCAATGTTGAAGGTGGTGGATGGGATCCCAATTATGCTCCTTAACCCCCATCCTTTCACAGGAATGAACATATGCTAGTTCAGTTCTGCTCTCAGGTTAAATGAAATGACCCAGATAAATAAATTATCATTGTATCCTTATTTGTATACAGTGTGGACACTTCCCAAGTCTATATGCAGTCATAGTAATTCAGTGATAATGATTTTTTTTAGAAATTTCAAAAATTAGAATTGAGCATCCAGCTTGGCCAATTTAATTGCAATTGATCTTTCAAAAAAAAAAGTATGAATCTGCACTTAGTGAACAATGTGCTGCAATGGCCATTTTTCTCTGGTTATGCTGATTCATAACCTATGGTTTCAGGATCAGATTTAAGTTACGCAGGATAGGCAAAACTTCCAGTTTCATTTCTTTTAAAATTGGTCAAGGTCACTTTCAATATCGTCTACTCAACAAATCATCAACTTCACACACTAATGTATTGCAGAAAATCAACAGTCAGGACACATAGCTTTTTTACTTTGGTCAGTAACAGGCCAGGGACTTCCCAGTGTTGGTGGAGATGGGTGAATTGTTCAAGGTGCTTTGAGGACATCCATAGGCCATTTCCAACTCTCTTCTTGCTTCAACTGATTTGTAAATAGAACAGTTAGTTCAGGAGTCAGCTGTGAGGAATGTGACCAGCATATCCTGTCCAATGGAGCAGGTTGAGTGAGTTGCATTTTGATGCTGGGAACGTTGTTTGGGAAGAGGATGTCATTATTATTTTCTCGCCATCAGACTTGGAAGATCTTGTGATGCCACCTCTTAAGGTTTAACTGCTTTAAATAGCATCAGAAAGAAGAACTGAGGACTCCATTTAGCTAATTTAATGGTTAAGAGGCTGCAAAGACAAAACTTCATAGTTGCTGACAGTGCAACTCAGGGGCAAACATGATTCCAGATCATCTACATCTTTGCACTGTGCATGTGCACAGAATAGGCACAACATTGAAATGGGATTCAGAGCAGAAAATGCCTGACTGGTTGGAGTGGGAAGGGGAGAAAATCAGCACTCCATTGCACACCCACCAATTTTCCTTTCCATTGCACGCAATTTCTCATTTTCCATCGAAAACTATCTGCCAGATAGAGAAGGTTACAAATAGCAGGTACTAGTGCACACAATCACTTGAATGACTGCCCAACCACCATTCTTCACAGCTGTAGTGCATATTACCTCTCGAATGCATCAACAACTTGTCTATGTAAAGATGGCTGAATACATAGATGGGCTTTTAGAAATATCTTACTGAAGAAAGGAGAAGTAAAGAGGCAGGGAAAGTTACAGAGGGAATTCCAAAATTAAGACCAGATGGTTGTGGAGCATTTGAAATGAGAGATTTTCAATGAGTTAGAATTACAAGAACTCAGATAGGTCAAGGAGTTATGGATCTCAGAGACTGGGAGGATAAAACTATGTAAAAAAATTCAAATGAGCATCAGGATTTTAAAAATCAATATATTGCTTAACTAGAGTCAATGTATATCAGCAAGCATAGGGGTGAATAGGATTTGGGGTGAGTGAAGAGATGGCAGGAGAATATGAAACATGTCATGTTTAGGGATGTCAGCCAGGAGTACATTGGAATAATCGATTCTCACTCCAAAGGCATGGATGAAGATTTTGCACCAAATGAACTAAGATATGGATGGAGTTGGTGATGCTGCAGAGGTGGAATGGGGCCTTAGAAACAGCATGAGTCTGTCATTAGAAGTTCCTCTCAGTGTCAAATATGGCACTAAATTTGTGAACAGTCGATTAAGCATCAAACTGGGAGAGGATGGAGTTGGTAGCCAGGAAATACAATTTGAAGTGGGAATTGAATACAATGGCTTGGGTCTTCCCAATATTTAATGGACAACATTTTTGCTCATCCAGTATTGGCAGTCAAATAACTTGAAAATTTACTGACTGTGCAGGTGCTGAAAGAGATGCTGTTGATGATGAACTGGTAGTTCATATGGGGTAATGCTGAGGAGCAGCATATATGTGAGAAATTGTGTCTGCAGCAGGTGGTGAGGGCACCAAAAAGAGGGTAAATTCAAACTAAATGGACCGGACTTTGATCAGATCTAACAAATCAAAACTGGCCATCATGAGGCACTGTGGGCCATCACCTGCAGAACTGTACTCAACCACAATTTGTGATCTCATTCAATGTGTATCCCTCACTCTATCATTACCATTAAGCTCGGAGACAAATATTGGTTAAACGAAAAATCCAGGAGGGTGTGCCAGGAATATCTCCAGGCATGCCTAAAAATGAGGTGTCAACCTGGTGAAGCTAGGTCATTGAATCACTTGCATACTAAACAGCAGGAGCAGCATGCAATAGACGAGGCTAAGCAATTCCATAACCAACAGATCAGATCTCAGCTGTGCAGTCCAGCTAGACTCAGTCATGAATGATGGTGGACAATTCCACCATGAGGCAGACATTCTAAACATTTCCCGGTCCTTAATGGTAAGGGATTCCAGCCTATCATTGTAAAAAGACAAGGCTGAAGTATTTGCATTCAACTTTGGCCAGAAGGTGGATCTTCAGCCAATTTGTTTCACTCTACGTGAGATCAACAAATTACTACAGCACTGAGTCATGCAAAGGCTATGGTCAGATAATATTCTGGTAATGGTACTGAAGGATTGTGTTCCAGTCCAAGCTGCACCCTTAGGCACTACAACATGCAAACTAAAATATTAAAAGATACGTTTGTCTTGACATGTTTGCCAAGTAAATCCAGTCATTCAAAAATGTCACATTATTTTAAATGAAAACTAAGCCAGAGATCCAGAAATTGTAAACATCACGTGGACAAGAACCTTCATTACTCCTTTTAATAGTCCAATCAATCCTTCCTGGACAAATATTTAAAAATCTACATTAATCATGATAAAGACTTGTGGGAATCGTGTTCAATAGCAATCGAAATCAGTGAATGGTGAAAATAGCCTCTTTATGGAGCATCCGCAGTGGCACAGTTTGAGGTGGCGATGGAATCCAAAGTACAGTTTTACAGCATCCTCTTTCATACAATTTTTACATACCTTAAAATTTTAGCATTATGGGTCACATAGTTGTATCTATTGTACACAAGTTTGCGTGACATTTGTCCTGGGGGAGCAGGAGATGGTTTAAGCTCTTGCTAAATGCTGGCTGTTCCTCCTGATGGGATTAGAATGTCTGTCCATTCTGAGCTTGTATAAGTAAGAGGTGTTAGCCTGTTTGTCTTTAAAGTTAGTAATGTTAGTAAAAATACTAGACCTCTATGATCTAAATAGGTGAGAAATTATACGGTTACTAAATAAAAGTAAAAGAGAATAGTAAACTGATCTCCTGCAGCTGGGTCGTGAGATTTCATTTACTATTGCCAGTTTTTGATAGTTCCTACACATTTATTCATTCATGCAGTTTCACAGAAGTGCTGTGTTGATAGTAAGTTTCTTAAAGCAGATAGCAGCCTTATTTAAATATGCATTTAAAAAATATAAATCCATACATTAGTACAAGATAGCAGCCCTAAATAAAAGTTAGAAATAGGTAGTACAGTGTTATAGAAATAGGCAGTGTAGAAGCAAATTTCAAAGTGATTAAAAGCAGCAGACTGTACCTACATGCTAATAGAGGAAACTGTTTGATGTCCTGCAGCCTATTCAGATCCTGAGTGATGGTTACTAAGGGCTAATTAATATTGTAAACTTTGCATAGTTTCGAGTGAATTAAAGAAGACACGATGGCAGGGATGGCACTGTTCTGAGTAGGTCTAAAAACAGAAAAAGGTCTAAACATGGCTTGCAGCAGGGGGCTGATAAGAATTGAGAGGTATAAGGAAACATTAATGGATTGGCAGCCTAGGAAGGGATGACTAATTTAGTTTTTCTTGTAAAAGTAAAATGTACTACAAAAATGCCATTTTATAAATGAATGAATGGAAATGCGGTAGAGTAAATATAGCGCACTTGCAAATGAGTTAGTAAAGAGAATCATAATATAATATCTCACAGACTGAAAGAATTTCTCTATTTTCAGTGCTGCAAAATGTAATTTGATAAAAATTGGACAAGCAGCTTGATTTCAATACACTTCAGCTAGATTATATCCTCCTCATGTATTCGCAACAAAAACAAGTTCAACTTTGACAGAGCATTGCTGACAGTACAGAGTTTCCCCGGGGGGCATGTTGAGTATAAACAGACTGCTTGTCCAATTTCTAGCAAATTAAATCTTTTGCAGCACTGAAAATATTGGGAATTTTTTTCAGTCTTTATCATGCTTTAAGTTGATAACCAAAAGAGGGTTGTATGGTGGCTCAGTGGTTAGCATTGCTACCTCACGGCACCAGGGACCAGTGTTCAATTCCAACCTCAGGTGACTGTCTGTGCTGTTAGGTAGATTAGCCACAGGAAATATAGGATTAGAGTAGAGGATTGGATCTGGGTGGGATGCTCTTCAGAGGATTAGTGTGAACTTGATGGTCAAGTTGGCCTGCTTCCACACTGTAGGGATTCTAGGATTTAAAAAAAATGCTCATCGAGGAAGGATTGTCTGAATCAGTAAAAGGACCATCCTCACAAAGTTAAATGTCTATATAAAGATACAAAATCTCTGGCTTTGCTTTGACATAAAAGGATGTTATGACCCTCTGAATGGCTCGACTTATAAATGTTCTTGAAGCTTGAAGGCAAGCATAGCTTTTAATTTTTTTGTATATTGTATAGCTTTACCAACATTTTTATTGGACACAGATAGAAATTTATTTGGCATAACTAGATTTGGAAGAGGAAAAGTGTGGTACAGTCAATGGGCCTAAGAGCCTCTTCCGTCTTATGTGATTTTACGAGGAGTTCTTGAGAAAATAAGGAAAGCTTCTGCAATTGTATCTCCTGATTTTTGTACATTAGAATAGAAATGTACTGTCCTGTATGTTAGTTAAAATCCATTTTGAAGCTTATCAAGGCTGAAAGAATATTGCATCCAAAGTGCGATCAGTTATTTCTGAATGCGGTTTTGCCTTTAAACTTTGATTTGCCAACACATGCAATTGTGCTAACTTGTGTTGCAAGGTCAAATCTGTTCTGAGAACTTTTGCTAATCATTCAAATGACCTGACATAGTCCTCAATGTTCTGTGGGTTACCTTGGTCCTGGCAGACATTCATCCCTGACAAATTCCACAGGGAGTGCAATATTGGAGCTCAAATGTAAAAATGCTTTTGAGAGAGAAGAATACACAACATTGCGAATGAAAACTATTACATTTTATCCTTTCACTCATGATTCTGGAAAATAATCATTAACATATGTGCAGAATTGAAAAAAAAAGCTAACCTTGGATAAACTGTTTTATTGTTTTGCAATGACTGTGGTTTTCAATCTCTAAAACAGATCCTACAGCATCACATAATCCACAGCAATCCTAGCATTGGACATGACAGTTCTTTGCTGAATGCTCCTGAATTTTGTTTTGCCACAGCAGCAAAGCAGAGAATTGCCAAAGGATAAGAATCTTCAGTATGGTGAGGATAACATTCAGGAAAGAGGATGGTAACAAAGAAAGTCAGCTGTAACATATACCTCCAGCCAGAGATCTTCAGCAGCAGCCACTGAAGAATAGTTCAACACTTGAACATATCCTGCTCCTTTAGATTTACAGTCATGCGTACATTTGTAACTACATGTAACAGTCAGAGAGGCGATGACAGAGTGGTGTTATTGCTGGACTGCTATCCCAAAGACCCAATTAATGATCTGGGGACAAGGGTTTGAATCCCACAACAGCAGATGGTGAAATATGAATACAACAAAAATCTGGAACTAAGAATCAAATGATGACCATTGTTCCATTATCAATTGTTGAAAATGCCCATCTGGTTCGCTAATGCCCTTTAAGGAGGGAAACTGTCATCCTTACCCGGTCCGGTTTACAGGTAACTCCGGACCCACAATAACGTGATTGGCTCTTAACTGCCCTCTGGGTTGGGTGAATGTTGGCCTGACCACTGATGCCCTCATCACATGAATGAATTAAAAAAAGTGGACTTTGGTATGACATTGGATCATAACAATAATCAAGTTTTAACTTGCATTATCTGCATGTCATGCAGGCCTTACACAATGACTTACAAACTGTGATAATGCTATGGCTTTAAGACGTTGCATTTTGTCCTTTTTTTCAAATGAAGAGAGGTTTTAAAGCAGAGGTGTCGAGTGGCTGCTTCAAGCCAACAATATAAACAACTTGAGAGGCCTCGGTTGTTTTTTAAAAGTTGGAACAATAGAAACAGCCTGAATGGGTGGGGTCAAGCTCCCACAGAATTGGAATTTTAGTTTTAGCTTTCAGTAGAAGTTGCTGAGGTCTCGAAGCTGGATGTGGATGCTGTTTTTCCTCTCTATTACAGCTAAAAGTTGGGGTTCTCTTCCTGCTGCTAGAATTGCATTGTGACACAATCGATTTTAGTGATGTTGCCTTGGCCAAGGGTGTCACTGTATTGGGATGTTACTATAATGGAACAATTAATGAGTAGTTTATTATTTTGTTAAGTATTTTGATGGAGTTACAGTTAAGTCTATGTATTTTAAATATAGTGTACGAATAAAGCATACTTTCCTTCAAGCTTGATAGTTTGACCAATCAAATTGCATCAGGAATGTAATGCCTGCCACTTGCCTTTAAAATAAGTAGTTAGGATCTAGGCTATCTCCTTGACATGTTTTGAGGGGGTTTAGTCTGGTCCATAACATAAAAGAACAACAAAAACTGACCGAAAACGATTGCTGCGATCACCTGACCACAGACTGAGGAAAGCCCAGGAGACCCATGTAAGTAAACAAAAGCTTCTGCAGTGAAACTATTTTTTTTAAATCAAAAAATAACAAGTCAGTGATTCAGGCTTCAATTTGTATATGCCTGACAGGTGTCTCACATTGCATGTGAAAGGGTTCCTGCACAGTACCCAGATTGAAAGAAAACAGCGAAACTAGAAATGGAAAAACCCAAATGAACCCTATTTCAGCAGCTGCCTTTGAGCAACAAAGCAAAGGATGAACAGGGACTGGTAACAGTAAGGAGTAAAGTACCTGCTCTCTGTCTCTTACCCTTTTCAGGGCAATGAGGCGAAAAAAGTACGCAATTTTAAAAAATCTGAGAAACAGCAAATCACCTAGAACTCAATGACATCTATGTACTTTACCACTACTGATGACACTCGTCAATACTGAAACAATAGTGGTTATTAGATTAAAAATCTAATATCTAAAGCTCCCTTAATGAGTTTTGAACTTGATAGCCTTTATTATTCTTGTCTCTATCACTCTCTCCCTTTTAAATTTTATACCTATTCTTGTGTGCAAAATATACATTTTTTGCAGCTAGTAACTTATAAAATTCCTCCTTTCCTCACTAAAGAAAACCTTTATAGGTGACTCCATAATTTTGAGTAGCACAGCATTTTGATTAGAGTGCGATAGCTGCATGCTGAAAAGAAATAAAAATAAAATCGGTGCAACTGACTCAGAGGGGCTTAAAAAAATTATTCTTCCTTACCTGATCATAACAAAATTGGGGTCTTAGCTAGTGCATTCCCACAGATGAATGACAGAATTGGAGTAGGTGAAAGAAATTATTCCTTCGAAAACAGTTTTGAAAAACAAATTACAGATGTTCTTTTCTGGTCTATTTTGGGTAAAGTGCTGAAAGGTCCATTTAATACTAATGCATTCATGGAGCAGGATGAAATAACTTTCAGAAATCTAAAAGCATTGCCCTTGGAAGAATTATAAAAGCTCACTAGGCCCTTGGAGGTAGAGTGCCACAGTAATTGCAAAACGGATGGCAAAACATATAGAGGTGGAATCAGTGGAAAGAGAATTCCACGAGTGGAATAAAAGAGACAGTGTGTGTCTTGCAATGAAAGAATAGAGAGAATTCCAGAAAAGAAAAGTGAAAGGGTGCTCCGATTGAGACAGTTCGAGCTGAGAAAGGTGAATAGCTCCGGTGAGGAAACCACATTTAACTCAATTAAGACTGCAGAATAGAAGTTCACTTACTGACTCTCCAAGTTTAATGAGGAAAAGGTGAACTCCTTGATTATCTCTCTTGAAAGGTCGATACTCAAGAAATGACTAACCCGACAGACATAGAATTTAAACAGCTCATAAATTTGATTTAACCAGGGGATGTGGCACTTTAAGTTGAGATCCATGTAAATTTTTAGGGTAATTCTCCTTCAGGAGATCAAAAATTCAATGTACTTTCCAATTTGGACTAACGTAGAAGAACACAAAGTAGCATGGCCCAGTTAAGCAGAAATTCTGGCTGACCCATCGGTGAATTAATAAACTCAAACTCATGGAAGCGCAGGTCCAGGTCCAAAGTGGAGAGAGATAGGTGCAAGGCAAATATTCCCAAGATAAGCTGAAAAGAACAGGAATGTAGAACCGTAGAAAGTAGAAGGTAGAACTCTGATCATTAAAAGAAGGGATGTGAATGGGAGAAATCTGGGAAACCAGGCCTTGTAAAGGAAAGCTGTTGGTTGAGCCATTCACAGCAACTGAACCAGCAAGACCAGTGTCTGTAGCATTAAAGTGGTTAGTATCTGCTCAGTTGTGACTGTTGACCTGGATATCTGTTAGGAGTTTGTGTCAAAAGAAATTGTGAACACCGACTGTATAATCAGCCAGAGTGAGAAACCAGCTTTTTTCTGAGATGCCGGGTGTCAGCAGAGCTTGCGAGAGGGGAACATACAATGATTTTTAATGTGAAAGTAACTTAAATTCCAGTGTACTGATGAAGGACTCATAGGAAAATGTACAGAGATGCCAGTGGTTAAAGTTTACTTTGAGAGTTTCTGGTAACAGTGTCAGTAGTTTCAAGCCTACCAATGCCAGGGATATATATTTTAATGAGGACTGATCTGTCTGCTAGCAAAATATACTTCTCAAATGGAAAGACATTTCAGAGAGACTGCAGAAAGCTGGCACCAATCAGCAGAAAGGCAAGGAACTAGAAGAGATTTGGAAGCCCCACATGATTTAATAAAACTTTAGGGTTGAAGTGGATGATGAAGGGTCACATAAATTAAGTCAGTAGAAAGTGGCAAAGTAGCTGGGAACCCAGAGAGGTTCAGAGGTGATATGATTAACAAACAGCTTCATAGTAATCTTACAGAATGAAATGAGCATTTCTTACATAGGACAGGAAGACAGGAGAAATGGAAAGTGAAGCCTTGTTTTGGGGAAGAGAAATTGCAAGAGAAGATAGCTGGAGCAGTACATGTGATAGATAAGTTTTTTTTAAAATTCATGTGGGCATCATTGGCTAGGTCAGATTGGTTGCTCCATCCCGAAATGCCCAGAGAACATTTAAGAGTCAATCATATTGCTGAAGTCTGGAGTCACATGTGGCCAGATCAGGTAAGGACAGCAGTTTCCTTCTTTAAAAGGTATTAGTGAATCAGATGGGTTTTCCTGACAATCGGCAATTGTTTCATAGTTATCATTAGATCCCTAATTCCAGATTTTTATTGAATTCAAATTCCACCGCCATGGCAGGATTTGAACCCAGGTCCGCAGAACATTCCCTGGGTCTTTGGATTAGCAGTCTAGAGGTAATACCATCACCTCCCCCGTGGCACATATTTGACATGAATGATTACCTGCAAGAATACAATAAAGGTGGAAATGAGACTACATGAATGAACCTATTTCAATATTTACATTTGAGCAGCAAAGCAGAGAAGGATCACGAATTGGTAAAAGCAAGGACAGTAAGACTCTCTCTCCTTCCTTGCTTTTACTAAATCACGATCCTTCTGATGATCAAAGACTCCCTCTCCCTCACTATTCCTGCTCTTAAAAACAGCTCCCAGCAAAAAAACAACAAATTGAAGAAACAGCCATTCACAACAAAATCTGTCATTGCTGAGGATACCAGTCAACAATTAAACAACCATGGTCTCAGGTTAAAAATCTAATGCCTCAAGGACCCCTCAGTGCGCATCAATGGATAGTTTTTATTATTTCTATATCCACTAGGTGTATTCTCCTTTTTATTTTTCTTGGGGTTATGAAGTCATAAAATCCTTGATTCTGTCACTCAAAAAACCATTGTAATTGGCTTCTTAATTTTGAGTCGTACTACATTTTAATTGGAATGTAAAAGCTGTGTGATATAAAGAAATAAAAAATATTTGTTACAATTCACCAAGAGGATATTTATAAAGGGATCTAAACCATATCTTCCCACCACCCGCTCACCAGGCCACAAAACCTTGTAAAAACTGCTTGCTATCACAAATATTAAAATTTGTGTCACTTTATGCTGCAATTCTCAACAACTAAGGATGACCGCTGCTCAGAAAGCCCAGACGAATTATAATTTATATACTTTCAAATCATCATATCAATAATTATTACCCTGTAGTTTAGTGGAAATGTAAGCTATGAGAAGGTCCCAGAGAGGCAGCAAAGAGATCTAGAGAAGATAAATGAATGGGAATCAAGGTAGCACATGAGTGTGAGTTAGAAAATTGGAGCACCATTCACTTTGGTCGTAAAAGTAGAAAATGAGTATTATTTTTAAAGATGTGAAACTTGTTCATGCCGATGTTAACACAGATTAAAGTGTAGTTGTAAAAGGTATTCAGAAAATCAGGGGGGTCAGCAAGCATTTAGCAAGACAAAAAACAATTTGCCCTTAATAAAAAGTCATTGGATTCAAGAGTAAAGAAGTCTTGATGCAATCGCCCAGAGTTTTATGAGACAACACCAATAGTACATTGTGCAATTTTGATCTCCATATTTAAGAAGGACATATTAGAAGTAGCACAGAAAGTTTCATAGGATTATTCTCTGGAATGGAGGGTTGTCCCGGTAAGAGAGACTGAGCAAATTGAATCTATATTCTCTGGAGGTTACAAGAATGAGAAGTGTTCTAAATGAGATTCTTCAGGGTCTTGACAAGGTAGATGCTGCAAAATTGTTTTCATTTTGAGGCGAATGCAAAACACGCATGTACAGTTGTTAAGTTTGAGATTGATACTGATGCAAAATGTAAAGAGCAGAGATATTCAAATAATTAACTAATAAAACAAGTTAAATATGATAGTGGTGGCAGGATGGGTAGTGTACAGTTGCTACAGGGTGTGAGATCTGCTGGACACCAAGGTGGTCCAAAACAAACATCTGTACAAAGTAATTGTACCTCAAGGAACTTCAGATTTCAGTTGAGGAGCTGAAGTCTGAACTCGAAGTCAGGTGAACAGTTGACTGGGGTGGACAGAACTTTAAGATAAAGTTAGTTGATGAACAGTGGCAGACTTCATGTCTCACAATAAAGACAAATCCCAGAGAGGGAACGGGGTTCCAGGAAGGTTACAAAACAACCATGGTTAACAAAGGAAATTAAAGATAGTACTAAATTGAAAGAAACAAATACACAATATGCCAAGGTTTAATATTAAGCCAGACAATTGGAAAAGTTTTAAAAACCAATAAAAGATAGCCAAAAATTTATAAACAGGGAAAAATACACTGAGGGTAAACTGTCAAGTAATATAAAAATGGGCAGTACAGCTTCTTTAAAAAGGAAGACAGAGGCCAAAATAAATGTAGGTTCCTTAGAAAATGAGCCTGGGGAAATGATAATGGGGGGCCATGAAATGACAGAGGAGTTCAATAAATAATTTGCACAAATTTTCACGGCTAGTATTCCAAAAATACTAAATCAAAGGGCAAAATGGGAAGAGGAAATAAATACAGTAACTTCCACTGGGGAAAAAGTAAAAAGTAAAAGGGCTAAAAGTACTAATTAACTCCTAATAATTGGGCTAAAAGCTGATATGTTCCCATACGTTATGGATTGCATGCTAGGAATTAAAGAAAGCAGCTACAGAGAAAGTGTATACCTAGAAAGCGTATACCCAG
>JAHRHZ010000074.1:2508692-2531616 GCA_024137785.1 Ginglymostoma cirratum | reverse complement strand
GAAACGTCAAGCTTTCCTGCTCCTATGATGCTGCTTGGCCTGCTGTGTTCATCCAGCTCCACAACTTGTTATTCCAAGAATGGAATCTTACAGGCTGTCAAAGTCCCAGAGAAGTGGGAAACTGCAAATGTAACTCACCTATTTAAAAAGGGAAGGAGACAAAAAAAGTGCTATTATCAAGTTTGTGAATGACACAAAAAGAGGGAAGGCACCTGATAAAAATGGCACAAGGAGTCTATAAAGAGATAGAGACAGATTTAGTGAGTGGGCGAAAATTTAGTAGATGAAACAATGTAGAAAATGTGAGATTATCTACTTTGGTGACAGGAAGAATAGAGAAGCTGACTACTATTTAAATGACAAAAACTGCGGAAAGCTGCAGCACAGAGGGATTAAGGTAGTCCTCATATATGAATCACAAAAAGCTAACATACAAGTTTATCAGCTAACAGGGAAGGTGAATGGAATGTTGGCCTTTATTTTAAAGGGAATGGAGCATAAAAATCAGGGAAGTTTGCTAATGCTGTACAAGGCACTGATTAGACCATAGCTAGCACACTGAACAGCTTTGTTTCCCTTATCTAATGAAGGAAACACTGACATTGGAGGCAGTCCAGAGATGATGAATCACTTATTGATCCCAGGCATGGAGGGATTTTCTTATGAGGAGCCGCCGGGTAGGTTTGAGTCTGTACACAACGTTTAGCTATGAGAACTGACTATATTTTAACATATACAACTCTTAAGGAACTTGAGAAGGTAAATGCTGAGTGGTTATTGTGAGAGCACTTAGAACTAGAGCGTATAATCCCAGAGTAAGGTCACTTTTAAATCAGAGAGGAGGTGGTCTTTTTCTCCTCTCAGACAGTCTCACGAACCTGTGAAATTCTTTACCACACAGGACTAGAAAGGTTAGGTTGTGAAGTATGTACAAGGTTGAGACAGGCAGATTACAAAACCAAAATACACCCTCAAACTAAATGTTACAATTAGTACTCCATATTGATTGTTATTCCGGAAATCCTCATTTCCTGATTATATAGGTTCACTCACCTGAATCGTCAGAAGTATGTTTTACATGAGAATTTCTTGATAAATGAAAGTAGACTAGATACAAGCATATGTAATTGGCTAAAGTCTGTCCGTACCTGAAAATTTGTAACTGGAACTTTATCATTAGTTTGTGACAAGCCAACTTTTTTGTTTTAAAGCAGGCAGCTGGCAGTTTTGACAGTGACAAGGACACTGCATCTCTGCAAGTACTGCATGTGCTCCCTCTAGTGTTGAGGCACAAACATACATAGCCTTTAATATTTATTTTGTCTGCTTTCACTATTTACAGATGTTCTCTCTCTACCATTTTCAGTCATAAATGAAACATTAACCTTGACTCTCTTTCTCCACAAAGGCAGTCTGACCTGATTATTTCCAGCTTTTTGTTTCGATGCAAAATTACTCGAAGGTCTCTGCACCACTGCAATTTATCTGACCCGCATTGCGGACAAACATTTCCCACCCTGATCTCACACCAACCCGATGCACTACACTCTCCTCCTGATCCACTTCTGCTGCACACAGGAACTAGAGACATGGATTGATTAGGAATAGTCAGCATGGCTTTGTGCGAGGGGAATTGTGTCTCACAAGTTGAGTGAGTTTTTGGTGGATGGATCCAAAAAGATTGAGGGCAGAGTAGTGGACGTTGTTTAAATGGATTTTAATAAAGCCTTTGACAAGGTTCCACATGGTAGACTATTTGGTAAAGACAGATCACATGGGATTCAAGGAGAGCTTGCTAATTGGATACAAAATTGGCTTGACAATAGCAGACAGAGGGTGGTAATGGAGGGTTTTCAGACTGGAGGCCTGTGACCAGCAGTATTCTGCATGGATTGGTGCTGGATCGACTTCTGTTTTTCACTTATATAAATGACTTGGATGAGAATTTAGGAGTTGTGGTTAGTAAGCTTGCTGATGTCAACAAAATTGGCGGTATAGTCAACAGTGAAGAAGGTTGTCTAAGGTTACAAAGGGATCTTAATTAATTGGTCCAATGGGCTGAGGGGGGTGCAGATAGAGGTTAATTTCAATAAATGTAAGATATTGCATTTTGGTAAGACAAACAAGAGCAGGACTTATATGGTTAATGGTAGGGCCCTTGGTAGTGTTGTCAAACAGTGAGACCCAGGGGTTCAGGTACATAGTTCTTTGAAAGCTGCATTGCAGACAGACAGGGTGGTTAGGATGACGTTTAGCACGCTAGCCTTCATTGCTCAGACCTTTGAGTACAGGAGCTGGGACGTCATGTTGAGGTTGTACAGGACATTGGTGAAGCCACTTTTGGCATACTGATGAAGGGTCTAGGCCCGAAACGTCAAGCTTTCCTGCTCCTATGATGCTGCTTGGCCTGCTGTGTTCATCCAGCTCCACACCTTGTTATTTTGGAATACTGTGGACAGTTCTGGTCACCCTGCTATAAGAAGGATGTTACTAAATTGGAGAGGGTTCAGAAAAGCTTCACCAGGATTTTGCTGGGATTGGAGGATTTGAGCTATGAAAGGCTGGATAGGCTGGAACCTTTTTTTGCTGGAGTGTTGGAGGTTGAGGGGTAACCTTACAGAAGTTTATAAAATCATGAGGGCCATAGATTAGGTGAATTGCAAAGGTATTTTCCCTAGGGTGCATGTGATAAACCTCTGGAAAAAAAATTACAAGAGGTCCTGCAGTTAGAAATTCCAGGGTATTCAGAAGATTCATGCTTCCCAGTATCTCACTCATAACTCCACAGCCACATAGAACAAGCCTTAGGCAAGACTGGGACAAAGTACCACAGTGAAATAGTAAGCCCAGAATTTCACAACTAAGCCAAGCTGCTTGACATTTTACAAGGTCTACCCCAAGTCGCCATTTATCTAGATGATGTGCTAATAACAGGGAAGGCCAAAAGGGAGCACTTAGAGAATTTGGACATAGTCCTTAGACATTTCTCCAAGTGACCTACTTGGGCTACACAGAGTTGACAAGACTGGGTTATACGCATTGGAAGATAAAAAAAGGGTGATCAAAGGTGCCCTGGCTCCCACATCTGTATCACAGCTTAGGTCTTTCCTTGGTCTGGTGAATTATGCTGGAAAGTTCATACATAACCTGTCCTCCATCCTGGCACCTTTGCATCAACTCTTGAAAAACAGGTCAGCCTTAGATATGTCGTGTAGCCAAGCCATAGCTTTCGGGGAAGTGAAGAAATAGCTATCATCCTCTAAGGCGTTGGCAAAATCTGGTATTGATATGCAATGCTTCCCCGTACAGCATCAGAGTAGTATTAGCTTATAAGTGGCCCAATGGAGAGGAACACCCAATTGTATGCGTCCAGGACTTTGGTTAATGCAGAGTGTAAATACACCCAGATACAGAAGAAAGGTTTGGCGGTCATATTTGGATTCAGAAAGTTGTACCAATACCTTGACAGACATAACTTCATAATAATAACAGACCACAAACTCAAGAGGTCAGGGCAGTGCCACCCACAGCTTCAGGTTGAATTCAGCAGTGGGCTCTAATATTAAGTGCATCTAATTACAAGTTTGAACACCGTCCAGGAAGTTGAGCAGCAAACGTAGATGCATTGAGCAGCCTCCCTCTGGCAAGTACACCACTGGTGGTACCGCCATTGGAAGTGTCTGTGAGGGTTTTAAATTTTCTGGACACACTTCCAGTCACAGCTGAAAATATCAGACTTTGAATGCAGAAAGATTTGATCCTGGCAAAACAGAAACAGCTGTTGGTGATAGGAGAAACCAAAGGGCCGTCATAATCAGCATTGAACCTTTTTGGAACAGGAGAGATCAGACCACAATAGGAGGCAGCATATTATTATGGGGAGCAAGAGTGATTGTCCCGAGCAAAGATCACCAATAGATACTGGCTGAATTCCACCAGGGTCATCCAGGGATTTCCAGAATGAAGATGTTGCCAAGAAGTTACGTCTGGTGGCCAGGATTGGATGCAGACCTAGCCACATTGGTTACGCAGTGCCCAGAGTGCGAACAAGGACAAAGATTACCACTAGCAGCTCCCAAACATTCGTAAACATAGCTGAGAAAACTTTGGACTCGGCTACACATCGACTACGCACGTCTTTTCACGGGCTCAATGTGCTTAGTCGTTATGGATGCCCACTCAAAGTAGTTGGACATGCATACAGTTCATTTGTCAAACACAGGGACAACAATAGAAAAGCTGTCTTTTGCAACATGTGGACTCCCAAAAGTGTTGGTCACAGATAACAGGGGATTGTTTACCAACAGTGAATTTGAATATTTCCTAAAGTCAAATGGTATTCAATGTATAAGGACAGCTCCATACCATCCATCATCCAATGGTCTGGCAGAAAGTGCAGTCCAAACTTAGGGCAGGCTTAAAGAAACAGCCTACAACTTCATTAGATACCAACTGTCCTGGTTCCTATTTGATTAAAGGACCACACCTCATGCAACTCCAGCAGAGTTGCTAATGGGGAGAAGACTCCACACCAGGTGGACCTGAGGGCAGGGTGAAATGGCATCATGAATGCCAATGCTTGACACACGACTCTGCTGAGCGAGAGAGAGAGAGACAGTATACTTCAGGGGACAAAGTCTGGTGTAGAAACCATGGGAATGGCACTGCATGCATACGAGGCATAGTCAAGGCCAGGTCCACAGATGCATAAAGTTCGGGAAGGTGTGATGGTCCTGAATGAGTACATGAACCATATGACAGCTGCAAACCTATAAATAGTGCAGGAGCAAAACTTCCCTCCTCCTCGGCTGCCTTTCTGACTGTTCTGGAACCCATAGGTTCTCCTTCTCTGTCAAGCCTTGAAGACACCTCAGAACCTGAGACAGATACAGCAGATATCGCCACTTCAATGCTTTTATCACCTGAAGAAAATGAATTTCTTCCAAGATGCTCCAGGCACAAGAGGCAACCTACTGAGTGTCACATGCCACCTGTACCAGAGGCAAAGTTGGAGGACCTAACAGGTGCTAAAACGCCCCAACAGGAACTACAAGACAAAGAATCAGGCTATGTCCTTGGACTCAGCGGGGGAGGGATGTAGTGATTTTAAAGAGGTCAACCAGGTGGACCTCATAGGGTACGAGTTCCCTGATTGGACTAGATTGACATCCCCAATCAGGGAGCCCTGGCTGACAGATATAAACAGGAGTGTCAGAGGTTCTGTTCACTCTGACAGCTGGCTCCAAGGGAGCTGGATCAGGGTCAAGGACTTTCCACATGTAAATAAAGGGTGACGTGGCGATGGGATACTGGCCTCTGTGGAGTTATTTCACTGGCTCTAAGTCATTTCAAAGGGTAAACGTATTGAATGAAAGAACAAAACATACGTTGTAGAATACAAAATTTCACAATTAAAATAAAGACAGGATTTTAAAATTTACCCTTTTGTTTCTCACAGACTGATGTTCAACTTAACCAAAGTACTACCAATTTGTTAAAAAACAAACCACAACTTGGGGATAAGAATGTTTTCATATCCTTAAGTCTTCCCTACTTTATCATTCCTGTCATGAAGGGAGGATTTTGGATATGGTTCCATAGTACCCAGCTGTTATCTCACTCAAAAAGTGGCCAAACATCAAGTCTAAAACTTGGTAACTGTGATATGTGGAGGTTACTGTACAACTAAAATTATCTACTGTTGCCTAATCCACACACAGTTACTTGTTGTCAACAAATACTGCCAAGTTAGAACAGTCTAATTTTCACCCTTTCCCTGAGAACACTGAGGCTCACAATATCAATTTGACTCTTGTTGCAGTCAAATAACTGACAAATTTTGTTCAGCAAGGGTATTAAAGATTATTGTATCAAAACAGATAAATGGAGTTTAGATACATTTCAGCAACGATCAAACTGAATGGAGAACAGATTGGAAGGATTTAATAATCTTCTCCTGTTCCTATTTTCTTCTGTAACTCAGCACAGGCCATAGACAGAAATATTAGTGCTATATGGTGGTAGTCTATAATCTCCCCAGTATCTCTCTTGCTTGTTCTCCATTCACAGTTCAAGGCTGTTGCTGCAATCTGCAGTCTGATATGAATTATTATTGTTGTTCCTTTAACTGATTTCCTACAAATGACAGTCAGAGCACCCAAACACTTATCACTTGTTGCCTGTACTCATCCATCTGTTAAACATTACTTATAAAGTACTCAAAGTTACATGTGATCAAACTGATTTGTCAACTAAAAAATTAATTTTAGTTGGACTGAAAGTTCCTAATTGCATAAAAAAAAAGGAAGAATACAAGCATACCAAACATTTACACTTTTGGATAGGGTTTGCTTGTCTGCATTCACCAATTATAGCTCCACACACCCCCCCGGCCACCCAAATGTGATTGCTAACTTCTAACTGAGAGTATCAATACTCTTCGCCCTCTCAGGGCTGGTCTCAGACCTTCCTATTTGCCTGAATACTGTGACTAGAAATTAGAGATCTTGAGAGATCTCCTCCACAAGGTGCAACAACGTTCAATCATTTAGATGACAAATAGGTCCTCAAAACGACACAAAGACGATGGAGGAGTGTTTCGGAATGAACCGAGGGGGCTGAAGGGAGCACAGGCATAGCCTGAAAGGAAGGGGAGTGTGCATTTCAAGTGACAGGCCTGGAAAGGGAAAATTAGGGCAACAGGGGTAGTTAGAGTCTTATTGCATGGGAGACATGACGCTGACAAGATAAGTGCCTGATTGCACTTAAATAGAACATAGAACATTACAGCGCAGTACAGGCCCTTCGGCCGTCGGCCCTGAATAGCGTCACACCTTCCAGAGAAAAGTGGCACTAATTCATCAACTGAGTTTTCTTTTGGGTGGGGTCATAGATTGTGGTGGCAGCAATGGAACCATCATCCCATAAACTAAATTCCACTCACTTTGCACAAAGCTAATCTGAACCCAAGAAACTGCATAACCTTTCTGACGCAAGCTCTTTTGTTATTCCTAGTTAAAAGCTCCCATTTAAATTACACTGCCTTCACTGTATACTTGTCTAATCTCAGCAGTGGTGTAGTGGCAGTGCTAATGGTCCAGTAATTCAGAGGTACAGGTTAATCTATAGTTCTGGGCTACACAAATTTGAATCCCACCTCAGCAAATGATGAAATTTGAATTCAATTACTGAATGTGGAATTAAATGCTTGTCTAATAATGACTGCAAAACCATTTTCTTAAAATTGTCCTAAAACCCATCTGGCTCAGAATGCCCTTTAGGAATGAAATCTGCCACTCTTACCTGGTCTGGACTACATGTAACTCCAAACCCAGAGTAACGTGGTTGACACAAACTCCCTCTGAATTAGCCTAGTGAGTGTTGCAGTTGTATTAAAACACTAAAAAAAAACAAAATGGAATTAATCTGTGTGGGCTACCCAACATCAAACTAGGCACTAGACATGCAAACCCATTCCTGGCAAAGCAACCACCATCACCATCCCTGGGAAAAGCCACCAGATGTGGTTAGCCAGTGGTTTACATTCAGGAAAGAATGGCCCTGGCAGTCATAGACATTGACTTTGGACCCTACGAAATCTTATGAAATCAGGTCAAACACAGTGAGGAACCTCCTCCTCTCGGCAAATGAGTCAATACTCCTCCTTGCTGAGCACAATTTGAAGGAAATGCCGAGAATGACAAGGACACAAAATGTACTCTGGGTAGGGACTTCAATTCATCACTAACAGTGGCTTGGTAGTGCCACTACCAATCAAGCTATCTGCTTTCTGAAGGACATAGCTGCTAGACTGGGTCTGCAGCAGCTGGTGAAAGAACTATATGACAGAAAAAACATATATAAAACTTTCTTGAAAGAATCTGTGGTGACACACCTATCCTTGAAAGTATTGGTATGAGAGAAGTCCCATTTTCATACTGGGACATATGACTTTGCTTATATGGGACAGACTTTTAACCAAATCAATAAACTCAGTTTTGGGCATCAATGAAGTGCTGTTGGGCCAACAGCAGCTACAAAATTGCAATTTCAATCTGCAGCCTCTTAGTTCAGCATATCCCCCACTCCAACATTACCATCAAGTCAGGGCACTAAGCCTGGTTCAATGAGGAGTGCAGAAGGACATGACAGAAGCAACCCTCACGTACCTAAAAATAGGTTTCAACTTAGTGAAGCTACAAAACTGGCCTACTTGCATGCCCAAATGACATAAGCAGCAGGTATAGGTCAGGCTAAATGTTCCCACACACAACTGATTAAATCTAAGCTCTGTAGTCAGCCACATCTCATGATGAATGGTAGTGGACAAAACAAGTAACTGCAGAGAGCTCCTCAATTAAGTTCTCTATCAACAATGGGGCAGCCAAGAATTTCTATACAAAAGCCTGAATCTTTACCAAACATCTTCAGCCAGAAGTGCTGAGTACATGATCTATTTTTAACTTCTTATGAGGTCCCCGGCATCACAAATGTAAGTTTTCAGTCAGGTTGATGAGCCAATACCAATGTATGAAATCAGCGTTCAATATAGTGATGAGAAAGTAAGCTAACAAATTAGACTTCTAATGTAAAACTCGCTCATAAAAATGCACATTTTTGTTGTTTTGGTTAATAGCAAGATACATTTCTAATGCGTTGCCTTCCTGAAATTTGCTCACATGCCCCGCAAACAAGAAACAAATTTGAAATGGGGCCCCTCACACAAAAAGGTCACCCACCCTCGAGTTAGAGGCATGGAAATTAAGGAGCAGAAATCCAGTGGTTTCTGTCTGGATGACAGCATTCCTGTCATTCCACCAGTTTCTTTGCAATGTAAGTCAGCCAGTCAGTCCAAACTGCACAGGACAATGCTAAAATGTATGGTTAGGCTACCATTGTCCACAACCTCCTGGTAGTGTTGCTGTCCTCTACAGATTCTCAGCAGTCATTCACCTTACATGCTGATGCCAATCAGATATATTTCAAAGAAGCTTCAGAGCAGGCAAAAATACTTTTAGGATTGCCACTATGTATAAGCACCAGGATGACTATTTTAATACCAGTAAGTACTGTTGGTTGTGTCATATTTACATGGTCTGTTTGTTCTTTCAAAAACAGATTGATTATGATGTTACGACAAAGGGACAGCAAGCTAAATCAAATCAGCCTCCTGTACTCATAATACAGTAAAATTAAAATATTCAATGACCATCAAAATTGCCCTAATGGTTCCTAAACAGACTTTACAAATAGCAGGTATCAGTCACTGAATTTGTATTGAAACAAAAATTAACAATTTATTTTAAAAACTGTAACTTTAACAAAGCAAGACTAAACAATGAGGCAATCTGATTAATGTCTGTGGTTTAAATCCAACCTTCTTTAATCATAGTCCTACTCACATAGACAAACAGACAGACACAGTTAAGGGATAAATTATAAGGGAAACTAAAGGAAATATAACAGCCAGTTCACTTAAGCAGTTTCAATGATGCACAACATCACAGGCACATGGGACTGTATCTTGCTCGATTTCTGTAGAGACCGGTCAATGCAAATAGCTACCAGTAGGCTCTGAAGAACATTCATTTATTTCTCATACTGAGGTCCTATCTTATAAATTTTCAATAGAACAATAATGGGAGGATAACTAGAGAGCAACTAAAATTCCTTCTAGTAGCTTTCACAGCCACGGCCTTCCTGTTCAAAAATATAATTCAAACCGGTTCAAACTTTGGTTTCTTTTTCTGCTGTTTCCAACATTCTCTTTGGTAGACTGGTTGACACTGGCCTTCTTGTGATGGCCCTTTTTAATGTCCCAAAGGTTTTTTGCCAGCCTTTAAACATAACACGTTATCAAAGCCGAAACATAGAATCCCTACAGTGTGGAAGCAGCCATTGAGTCCAGGGGTCTTTGAACAATAATCAACCTGCAATTATCTTGCCAGGCCAAGTTCCAAAAACAAATATAAAAGTTTGTTTGCTCTTTCTTTCTAAAAATGAAATCGAGCTGCTGCTTACAGTCCAAAGGTCACCTTCAATTCACAGCTCACAGTGCCACCCAAAAATAAAAAAAAAATATGAATTAAATAACAAAAGGCTCAACAACAGTAATTGGGTAATCGTGATATTGATGGTCTTTTTATGTTCTCTATGTAAAAGCAGTTGAAAGGATTGAGCTAATTAAAGATTTCTTGGCAAATCCTCAGCCCTGCAGGTTAAGGCACGTGACATCCATTCTCCAAAATCTGATGGCAGAGAATGTCTCTCAGAAGCAGTCTCCACTTAGATGGCGATGAGCATTCCTTTGGGGTACGGACTGTTTAACTGACACCCTCAAACCATTTCCCTAATCACCTTATTCTTGCTCCTTCTCTTCCTCCTCTCATTCCTTAGCTTAACCCTGTGTCACAATGAGATGGTATCTCATAAACATTGGATTTTGGAGTCAGTCACAATGAATCTGGAGCCCACCATTCCTTTCTGACCGTATATCTTCCAGCTGTTGGTGCATGGCTCATCTCCTCCTGTCATTCCCTTCCAGATCGAGTGGAGTCCCTAAAAAAGTATCCACAACCAAGTTGTCACTTCTGGTGGATCCTGTACTGTCTCCAATAGATACAGCAGTGCAGTAATTACCATCTTTATGGGAGTTCTCAGAGAATTTCCAGAATAAACATTGACAAGGTGTTACTGACATCTTGACAAAGTGACCTGGGAACTCTAACACATATATAAAAAGACCTCTTCAATCACAATGTAGTCAGTCAACATGATAAAACAAATAAATGGTGAAGGATGAGAATTGCTTTAGATAGTGCTCACAATGATTTACTTACTCCCTTTTAATTGGTTATAGGTAGGTGAAGCAGCACAAGCCAGCTAAAGTTCACGCTCACTTTAAGTAGCTTGAACTGAAGTGTGCATGGAAGTTCTTGTAAAGTTTCCTTTGCACAATTTTTCAGAACATTTCTCAACTACATTATTGGGTTATTTTGTTGATGCTTGTAACTAGGTATTTGGGAGCCTTTGTGGCTATTGAGACACAGCCACTTCTTTCTCTACAGCCGTAACAGTATCTGTAACAGTTACACTGTGTGCTTCGCCATGGGAACTCTCTCATTTCAAGGGAAAAATAAATCTAAAGAGGAATGTCAGGCATGCATCCAAATCATTCTGCTTCTACCTGCTAGTGCTCTTGCATTTAAATTTACAGACCAACGCGCACATATCTACCTTGCATAATAGAGAGTCTGATTGAATTGTAAAGTGATAAAATTCTAAAATCAAGCAAACGTAGGAAACTACATGCTACGAAGATGACAACCTTTTTAAAAATTCTATGCCTACAGATTATTCTAATGTAGCAATTACAGCACAACTTCCTTTCATGAGCAAATTATTGCATCTACTCTTTGATGTTCCAGTGGCTAATCCTTGCGTCTACTGTAAAATAACACCACCATGAATCAGAAAGGACTTTAATCTCAGAATATTAGGTTCATTTATGACCACATGCACTGGACTCAGTTTTGATATAAGCTGCCTCTGTGCCATGTTCTTATACATAAAATGATTTAACCAATACTTGACCTAAAGAAAATTACAGGGAAGTTCATAGGTAATCATGAAACCTCTGCTGTATCCTAGGAACACTATCAGAATTGTTGGTAATGTCACGATTGTGCAGTTATGATATTGAAGATTTTTGAAGATTGACAAGGAACTGTTCTAATAACATTCCTACTATAATTTAAAGAAAATCATGGGGTTAAGTTTTAATGTGTTATTTCAAGATGGAAGTCACAGATAAACATTTATTATATTGGATGGTTCAGTGCCTATTGAACTGTGTTATCTCAGCACCAACCACAATGGATGACATTTAGAATTTCAATTAACCCTTAGACAACGCAATAGGTTATTCCAGTGATGTGAGAATTCAAAACTTCAGTGAGAACAAGAGGCAGAAAAAGGTCCTTGACATATCTAACGGGTCATTTGAAATTTACATAGTAGCCAGTTTGCTTTGGTTGTGATAAAAACAGACCGCAAAACCCATTTTACATTGAGAGCGTGAGAGACATCTTGAAGCAGTCACTGCTTCTCAATTGGGATAAGAAGAAAAGTATCCAGGACTACTGCCAGGGGTCCAAGAGGTCTGCAAATGCTGTAATCGTAGAACTAGCGAGGAACAAGATACCTCCTCTCTGTCTCTCTGGTCTCTTTTTCAATACCAAATCCTGTTGATCTGCTGAGTCAATAAGTATAGACAAACACCAACTATTCAGCTACAGAAGCCTTTGCAACTGCTGAATCTGACTTCAAGTTTCAATCCCTGACTTTCAGAAAAAGGAACCTTAGATGTAACAATTCTTCAACAATATTACAGACTTTCATCCTTCCAAGCAGCATATCTTTACCATCTTTAATCTTAATATATGTATTTTTGTCTTGTACTAGACCAAGTAAAGCAGTGTTGTGCAAAGCATTAAACTTTATCTTGTTTTAGATAAAAGCTTTGCTGCAGGTAGTTTTTAAATTGATGCACTCGGAAACAAAAACAGCTTATATAAATGCGTGGAACACTATGAAAACAGACTGGGTGTGGTCATGACAGCAACCACCTGTGTAAGCATTGTTAAAATAAATTGTATGTTGGAGTTAGGTTTCATAAGAATATAAAAATTGGAGTAGGGAGTAAGCCATATTTATAGTCTGAGCATACCATGCTCTTAAACCCTTTCAGATGTGAATTCCAAAGACACTACGCCGAGTGAAGAATTTGTTCTTTAGTTTAGCCTGAAATTGCTGTTTTCATGCCCTGTAATCTTAGAATCTTTAACCAGACAAGACAGCTTGTCAGTACCTAATAGTAGAATGATATATCACCTCTCCTTCCAAACTCTATGGAAAATTGGCCTTAACTGTTTAATTTCTCGCCATAGGGTAACAATCTCAGAAATCAACCTAGTGAACTTTTGTTAAGTCCCTTCCTCTATGTCAAGTATAGATATTTTTAACCAACCAGTTACAATGTGTTATGCTCACACTTCTGAGGCAGGTAGGGCTTGCACCAACACCTCCTGGTCTTAAGATGGTGTCACTACCACTGCACCACAAATGCTCTATGTCAAGTACTGTGGAACAAAGTTTGTATGCAGTACACCATCCTTCCAGACTGGCACTCAAACCAGAGTGAAAACCAAAAATCCAAACCATTGACCCCTTTGGTAACTGTGCCTGGGCAAACCTGGAAGCATCCTGGCATCAGTGTGTTCTAGGATATCCTAGAGCTGGAAGATAACCGTTTGCAAGAAGTGAAGTAACACCACTTGATGTTGTAAGTAGAAGGACCTTGCAACCAACTTCCCTTTTTTGCACCCATTTAGATGGGCATTGTAAATGATCCCAACTCAAATTAAAGGCAACAGCCTCTCAGCATCTGCTGCATCAAGCTTTCTAAAGAATTTCACATTTAAAGAGTTCATACAATCATTATAAACACAAAGGAAGGGTATTGAACATAAACAACAACAACAAAGTTGCTGAAAAACCTCGGCAGATCTGGCAGCAACTGTGCAGCATCTCAGAACCAAGGAAGGGTCACCGGACCCAAAACGTTAACTGATTTTTTTTTTCCTTCACAGATGCTACCAGACCTGCCAAATTTTTCCAGCAAAATCTGTTTTTGTTCCTGATTGACAGCATCCACAGTTCTTTTCAATTTTTATTAAGGGTATTGAACACATTGTGCCTATGCTGACTATTCTAAACAGCAACTCACATACTATCACACCCTTGCCCTCTCTGCATATCTGAGCACTTTGCCCTCTTCAGATATTCCAAACACTTAAAATTAGTAGAAATATTTATGACACAAAAGGAGGCCACTCTGCCCTTTGTATTCACACCTACTGAAAACAAACCATCCATCTGATGTTTCTGCACTTGATCCACATCACTGGAGATTACAGGATTTCAGGTGCATATCCAGACAACGTTTAAATGAATTGAGGGTTTCTGTATTAATTACCCCTTCAGAGAGTAAATTCTAGACACATAACAACCACTGAGTGAAGTGATTTTGTCATTTTCCCTCTAATTCTTCTAATAATTATTTCAAATCTATGCCTCCTAGTCACCGAGCTCTCTATGGGAAATATGACCTTCACATCCATTCTATTCAGGTGTCTCACAATCTTGAATACCACAATAAAATCTCCGCTGAGTCTCCTCTGTTCAAAAGAAAATATCCACAACCTATCCAATCTTTCCTGACAACTACAATTTTCCAACCTGGCAACATCCTTGTAAATCTCAGATGAGTGGTTCAGTGGCAGATGGAATTTAACCCTGAAAGGTGTGAGGTGATGCACTTTGGAAGAAGTAATAAGACAAGGGCATACTCAATAAATGGCAGGACACCCAGAAGCTCAAAGGAACAGGGGAACCTTGGGATGCTTGTCTGCTGATCCACGAAAGTGTTAGGACAGGTTAATAGGGTGACCAAAAAGGCATATGGGACATTATCAGTTACGGCATAGGTTATAAAGTTAGGAACATTATGTTGAAGCTGTTCAAAACTTTATTTAGGCCACATCGTGTGTACTGCATGCAGTTCTGGTTGTTACACAATAGAAATGATGTAATGGCACTGGAGGAGCTGCAAAACAGATTCATGAGAGTTTGCCTGGATTGGTGTATTTTAGCTATGAAGAGAGGTTGGATAGGATTGGGGATAACAGGAACTGCAGATGCTGGAGAATCCGAGATAACAAGGTGTCGAGCTGGATGAACACAGCAGGCCAAGCAGCATCATAGGAGCAGGAAGGCTGACGTTTCAGGCCGAGACCCTTCATCAGAAATGGGGGAGGGGAAGAGGGTTCTGAAATAAATGGGGAGAGAGTGGGAGGCGGATGGAAGATGGATAGAGGAGAAGATAGGTGGAAAGGAGACAGACAAGTCAAAAAGGGAGGACGGACAGGTCAAGGGGGCGGGATGAGGTTAGAAGGTAGGAAATGGGGGTGCGGCTTGAGGTGGGAGGGAGGGATACCATCAATGTGGATTTCACAAGCTTCAAAATCTGCCCTCCCCCTACTGCATCCCAAAACCAGCCCAGTTTGTCCCCACTTCCGTAACCTGTTCTTCCACTCACCTATCCCTTCCTCCCACCTCAAGCCGCACCCCCATTTCCTACCTACTAACCTCATCCTGCCCCCTTGACCTGTCCGTCCTCCCTGGCCTGACCTATCTCCTCCCTACCTACACTCACTTTTACTGGCTCCATCCCCACCTCTTTTGACTTGTCTGTCTCCTTTCCACCTATCTTCTCCTCTATCCATCTTCCATCCGCCTCCCCCTCTCTCCCTATTTATTTCAGAACCCTCTTCCCCTCCCCCATTTCTGATGAAGGGTCTAGGCCCGAAACGTCAAGCTTTCCTGCTCCTATGATGCCGCTTGTCCTGCTGAATTCATCCAGCTCTACACCTTGTTATCTTGGATAGGCTTGGGCTGTTTTCTCCAGAGAAGGCCGAGAGGTGGCCTGACAATGTGTACCATTAATGAAGGGCATGACAGATAGAAAACAGCGATTTCCCTAAGTTGAAGGGTCAATGACAGGGGGGGGTATAATTTTAAGGTAAACAACAGGAAGTTCAGAGGCGGTTTGAAGAAACATTGGTGAGGATCTGGAATGTACTGCCTAGGAGGTTAGTAGAGGCCAGAAACATCACAGCATTTAAAAAATACCTGGATGAGTACTCGAAATGTCATAGTATTCAATGCTATTGGACAAGTGCTGGTGAGTGGGATTAGTGCAGACTTGATGGGCTGAAGGGTCTCTTCTGTTCTGTACAATTCTGTCAGTGGAGAAAAGGTTTAAAAGAATGGTTGCAGGGCTGAGAAACGTCAACTATGAGGACAAATTGTGCAGTTGAGAAAATGGCTAAGAGGAATTTGACAGTTGTCAAAACCATGAATAATTTGGATAGAGGATGTTTGGAGAAACTGTTCCTGCTCATAAAAGAATTTAAAATGAGAAGACCCACAGTTAAAGTGATCAGCAGAAGTAGCAAATGTGAGGTGAAAAAATGGTCTGCGTCTAGAATGAATTGTCCAGATGTGTGGCAGAGGCAAAGCCAACTGAGGCATTCAAGTGGGCATCAGATGATTGTTTGAATGGTAACAGGGTTCAATGGTAGAGGGAAAGAAAACACAGGCAAATGGCACTGAGTCATGGTGCACATGATAGGCCTCCTTTTGCACCATAGCATTTAGGTAACTACGCGCTCCCCACAGATACTGATAGGAATTAAATCATCCCATGCTGCTGGGGCACAGAGGTAGACCAGTTTCTGACTCTACCATTTCTGCAATTGGATAACTGGCACAACTCTGCAAGCTTTCTGGCATCTGTCAAATTAAAGTGCAATGTTACAGATAATTCACTACTCTGAAAATAGCACTATCAGCCATGTGCCTTACAGACTGGTTTGTTTGGAAATGAAGACTTGTGTTATGTGCAGTAATCTAACAGAGAACTTGGGTAGCTGATATGGTACTCAAGCTTTGCCAAAGCTGTCATGTACATGATAACTAGACCATGGAGAAGAGTGTATTGGCATGACTCATATTTCCTTTTTCCCTTTCTCGCTACTTGCCACTTCTCCCTTACCATGAGACAATGAAGTCACGTTATGAGAAATTTTGCATCTGGTCCAAACACAATGTACTACCATGCAGCTGCTGGATTTAAGAGTTTTTTTTAAATGAGATGCTAAAGTTTTTTTTGGGAAGTGTTAAAATTGGAATATTATTAAAATGCATCACTAAATAAGGGGCATTAAAAGCAATCCTAATCACTTACAGTTTTCATAGAATTGCAAGCTCTAAAGCACTAGAAAAAAAAGTCTTCTAATCCGAATTAATAAAAATAGAATTTTAATATACTGCAGGGGTCCCTATCGAAAGCACCGATCTCTCCACTACAATACTGCAGATCAATGAAACTTTATTATTTGAGGCTTCAAATATTTGTTTTCCATCTACCTGCAATTTTCATGCTAGGTACTATTTGAAAAAAGATGTTCCAGAAGGCTCAAACTTCTCCCCTTTTACTTAAAAACGGATTACTGGGCAATGTTGCGGGAGCTCATGTGACTGGTGTTTGTACTGTGATAAATAGGTCATGGGGTGAAAATGTTCCAAGAGTAGACACAAAGCAATGATGTGTTGACTGCTGATTCAGCGGGACAAGTTAAGCAGTAGGATAAAGGTCATTTATTGTATTACCATTAGCTTTCTAAAGTACATTTTTACACGTTATGGCTTGCACTTTAGTGGAACCTCTGTGAGCTGAAGGAAAATGATCTACTTCATCTGAAAACATAGATTCACAATCTTGCGTTAGACTGAAAAGCTGCTTCATTGTAACTGTGGGGCGAATTTCCTCGGTGCTTCCCAGCTTTTGTTCCTTCAATGATTGAAGGGAGTCATTTTCAACTCGGACTGGGACTCTAAATAGAGGGACAAGGAAAGGGCAGCACGCTGGAGATGTCCAGCTGTCCATGCACTGGGGGCGAGTACCTGGGGATGTGTTTAACCTCTGGGTCTCGATAATGGATTAACTGACAGGTTCTGATTTCACCCCCCCCCCCACTCGATTCCGATCCTTTAACAAACTCGGAAAGTGAACCGTTGATTGGATACCAATTGCATCCCTGCGGTGAAATTTCCTCTATCAGACCTGTTCGAGTAATGAGAGTGGAGTTGAAAGTTTTCATCAGCGCCTCCTTTTGAACCGATAGGTGGCGCCACGTTCCATTCTGGAAGCGCTGCCTTTGTAAATGGCAAAAGTATTAATGCTTGGAAATGACTGTCCTTTCAGTACAAAACAAACGGTATCAAAATGCGTCATTTGCACGTTTTGTATACCTCAGAACTGGTTGTACTGGAACTGTATTGGTAGAACGGCCATTTCTAAGTACTACTATTTTTTAAACTCTAATTTTTCTGCCTCTGGATTCTAACATGCAGGCTAATGGATCATCGTATTTACTTTGTAAAGGCAGCTAACAATAACCATGGATAATGTAAGTGGCAAAGACTCCCTCCCTCACCTTTGATGGTCTGAATTGCCCTTGACGAGCTTTACATGTAGATTAATCCGTTGAAAAATATGAGTGATTTACTGGTGGTAGTTAACAGATGAAAAAAAAACTCCTTTTGGTGATGGGGAAAACAAAACAAAAATGTTCAGTTTGTGTAAGAGCATTAATGGATTTTTTAAAAAATGGTTTAAACTGGACCTTTGTGGTGTAGTGGTAATGTCCCTACCTCTGAGCCAAGAAACCAGGGTGCAAGACAAACCTGCTTCAAAGGTGTGTAAAAAAAACCTCTGAAATAGTTGATTCAAAAATATGTAAAGTGGTAGGGACTGTTCAAAATAGCCTCATTATATTATTATGCATATTTAAAACTGGTCCACACCAGCTTTCCAGTTCTATAGCACTCAACATTTTAACCAAACAACTCTAGGAATGGCAATTTTTAGATTGTCTCTCAATTCCTAACTAACACGTTTTAAATGTTGATGCACTCAGTAATTTGATCGTAATATTTAGTATTCCACAGGCATCTTTCCATAACAGCTTTTTATTCACCATCTGCTGATGATTCTATTTTCACCCATCTAGTAATCACCACCAACGCAAGTTAATCACCTACTCATTGGTGCCACAATCTCCTGATCAACAACTTCAAATGCCAACATGAATATGACTAAATGGGAACCAAAATAGCAGCAATGATATGAACAACTTGGCACCAGCTTCAATGCCAGCAAGACAAGCAGTAACAAGTTCAGCTATTCCTCCACAAGTAACTCTTAAGTTCTTCAGATCCCAGATTAAAGTACCTGCTCTTTTGAAACACACCCATTTCAGGCCATAAATAGATCTAAAGCAATTCCCCACCCCAACTTTTTCAATTATTGGGAGCATTTCCCATACTACATGGAATGTGTGAGCAACAAGAGTTGTTAAATGACACTTATCACTAGCCTGCCCAAAAATATTACATTTGGGTTCCACAAGGACCATTTAGTTCCTAATCACATTTGTGCCTTGGTTCTGATGTGGAAAAAAAAGCGGAATTTCCAAATGTGAAAATGAGTGACTACATAAAAACGGAAAGAACTGTAGATGCTGTAAATCAGGAGCAAAAACAAAGTTGCTGGAAAAGCTCAGCAGGTCTGGCAGCATCTGTGAAGAAAAAAACCCAGAGTTAACGTTTCGGGTCCAGTGACCCTTCCTCAGATGCTGCCAGACCTGCTGAGCTTTTCCAGCAACTGTTTTTGTACATGTATGACTACCCTTGGCATCAAGACAGCATCCTCGACCTTTGTCATCAAGAAACCCTAGTAAAATTGCCGTCAATGAAAATCAAGGAAGTAACTTACCATTGGCCTTTTTGCACTGGAACATCAGAGCAATCTGTACGAAATTATGAAATGTTCACATTTTAACTTGGTTTTGGTGTAGGATTTACGGAATGTTGTTTCTTTTTAAGCACAAATTTTCTAATTTTCTGTGAGAAATGGAATTTTAAATTCAAGAGATGAGGAATAACGTAGGCAGCTGCTTCACAGGGAATTTTTTTGTCTGCACCCTCACTCCAGGCAGCCAAGCAGGGCTTGAGGGTCTGCCAGAAATCTAACGATCCGCCTCCATCACATCAGGAAACTAGAGGTTAACAAGAAAATCTGAAGTTGCTTACTTAACTTTTACCAAGCTTGATTTCCTGCTTGGCTCATGGGGTCTTGAAAATTCAGCTCTTTACCTCTTCTGTCTTTCTTAATCAATTTTAAATGTTTGTCACGATGTTTAATATTGTTGCCCTCTATAAGCCTGTAATCTAGATCTGCAGGATTATCCAACCATGACTGCATTCTATAATACCGGGCATGCCTCTTAATGGTTACCTCTCAAATATCTGCACAATCACTTGCATGCCTCAAGGCTCCAATTTGGGGATTTTCACTTGTATGCTATTTGACGGGAATCGTAGTTCCACAAACATGTTACATTTGTATGCTGATGATATGGATCTAATCTTATCTGAGTAGGAACATTTGTGATACAGAATAAATGTCAAAGCAGAAATTTCACACTTTCACCCACACTCCAGCTCACTTTATAGTTGCTTAGGCAATCTGAACATATCATTTTGGCTTTTTTTAAACTGGATTAAGCTTTGACTCTCATTTCTGATCAAATCAACAACAAACAAAAAAAATCCCCTGCTCTCAGTTATATAACAGTTTCACCTCATCATGTCTGTTCCCTGTGATTGTTATCTCTACTTTTTTCAGACAGACTTTCACTGCTGTAATGTCTCCTTACTGGCAACTGCAATGTTTAGAAATAATAGGCGTTATGCTGATAAATAGACTCCATCAATGGTATCAGATCAAGTGGTTCTGAGACTCACTTAAAAGAAGTTCTAGTGAAGTCCTGCTCAACAGATGAGATGAAGTGAAGGGACTGCAGTTAGCATGAAGATGACATTTGAGCAGAATGTGGCATCAAGGAGTCCTAGCAATATGAAAGTTAATGGAATGGAGGGAAAACTCTCTACTAGCTGGAGTCATACCTAGTGGAAAGGAAGATGGTTGTGGTTGGTGGGGGTCAGTCATATCTGCTCTAGGACATCACTGCAGGTGTTATTTAGGGCAGTGTCTCATCTTTTATTGCTTCACCAACAATGTTCCCTCCATCATAAAGACTGAAATGGAGATTTTTACTGATGTTATGCACCATTCATGAGTCCATGTCCAAATCCAGACAGGCCTGGACAATATCTAGATTTGGGCTGACAGGTGGTCAGTGTGATGGGATACTCTTCACTTGTCTGGATGATTGCAGCTCTGCTAAAACACTCAAACATGACATCATCCAGGACAAAGCAGCCTGCTAGTTGGCACCACATCAATAAACATTTGCTCCCTCCTCCATTGATGCTCAGTAGCAGTGGTGTGTAGATCTATAAGAGGCACTGCAGAAATTCACCAAGGCTTCTCAGACAGATCTTCCAAACCTATGACCACCACCATCAAGAAGGCAAGGGCAGCAGACACATGGGAATACCACCACCTGTAAATTCTCCCCTCCAAGCCATTCAGCATTCTGACTTGGAAATATGTCACCATTCTTTCAGTGTTGCTGGTCAAAACCCTGGAATTCCTTTCCAAATGGCAGAGAGTCAACCTACAGCAAATGATTGCAGTGATTCTATAAAGCAGCTCACCACCACCACCTCAGGGTTGACTTGGGATAGGCAGTAATGTTGGTCTACGCCTCATGAATGAATAAAAATAGTCTCTGCAGATAGTGTATGTAATTAATGTTCATCAATTTGTAATTTGGTGCTCAGTCCTCATCTGTCTCAGGCTACTTGAATCTGCTTGTGATATTTATATTTGGTGAAGTGGCAGTGAATGACCCATAGGCAATTTATAAAGAATCCTAGTCAGTGCTGATAAAAGGGATGAAGTGACAAAACCAAAGGTCCAGCAGTAAACAAACACATCAATGATTGGAGCAACTGCTGTTTACTGGAGCCTGATGAGAGCAATGAGAAGTGCACAGAGTCAGAGGGATGTTATAGCTCTAGAATGTTTTAAACTATTCACGGCTCTGGGAAAGTTGCAAACGACTTCCTGTATAACATTAAGTTCAGATGCCAAACTGGTATGTTTGTTCACTTAGGAAATGTTTCCACACCCACTCTTAAAGTTGAGACAAGAATTTGAATCCATGCTACACCAGGAGTAATAAACCTAGTTCTTGGTGCTCAAGCATGGTCCCAGTACCCAAACCCAGTTCTCTATACACGTATGTGTTGACCTTGCATAATTGAATAAGGCTGTGGAAAGGGAAATTCACTCCATGACACCTGCGGATGAAAACCTCATGAAGCTAGCAAAGAGATCTCTTTTTGCCAAGCTGCACGTAAACAATGGTTTCTTGCAGCTACTATTTGACAAATAATCCAAAATAACTAACAAAATTCATCACATTACTCTTATCCGCCAGCATTTAGAATTGCCTTAGTCCCTGAGATTTTTCAATGTATCATGACTAGCACTTTGCAAGATTGGGTCATCTATCACCTGGACAAGAATTGAAATATATCAGGTCAACTGCCCTTTCACCTTCGGTCAAGTGCCTGCTGGATTGTGAAGTTATTCAGTTGATGGCTGGAGAAAATCTGCGTCAATTGGCCATAATGTCGACATTCCAGGAATCCTCCTTGGATTTTGTGACCTCATCCAAGAAAGGCATTTCTTTTCCTTCTCCTGATTCACAGATCTAATGTATCGGAGCAAAATGTCAAAGTCAGAGCAGTTTTGCAGCACTTGAACATAACCATAAATGTGAGTTCCCTAAACACAAGGTTAACTCTTTAGGCCATATTGCTCATGCATCTGGATTCAAGGCTGACCTCAGAAAAATACAGCCAAAGATCCCTCGTTACCATTGCACAGCTTCAACATTTCTCAAGCATGGTCAATCAGGTGGCAATTTAGTACACATGGATTAACTACAATGATAACTTATTAAAGCAGGCCTAGGCCTAGATTTGAGATGAACACCAAAGACGCAATTTGACAAAATCAAGTTATATACTCTCTTCAACAGAAAAGACTGGCCAACTGTGAATCAGACCTACCCACCATTACTGCAGATACAGTCATAGTGACCTACAGCATGGAAACACAAACTTGGGTCCAACTCATTTCTGTTGACCAGATATCCTATATACATCTAGATAACAAGGTGTAGAGCCAGATGAACACAGCAGGCCAGGCAGCATCAGAGGAGCAGGAAAGCTGACGTTTCGGGTCTGGACCCTTCTTCAGAAA